>PVIR01004287.1:0-80276 GCA_004026965.1 Petromus typicus | reverse complement strand
GGATCCTCTAGATAGAGTATCATGTCGTCAGCAAATAATGACAATTTAACTTCTTCTTTTCCAATCTGTATTCCTTTTATTTCTTTCTCTTGCCTAATTGCTATGGCTAATATTTCCAGAACTATATTGAACAGAAGTGGTGAGAGAGGACACCCTTGTCTTGTTCCTGATCTTAGTGTGAAAGGTTTCAATTTTTGACGGTCATGTGGATTTTTGATTTGGAGATGTCTATTTGTATCCCTTGATTGTTTGCAAATGTTGATTTTCTGTTCTGTAAGGCTCTTTATATAATTCCTATATCAGATGTATAAATTGAATTTTTGTCCAATTCTGTTTCTTTTCATTTTCTTAACAGAGTCCTTTGGAGCACAAAAGTTATTACTTCTGATAAGGTCCAATGTGTCTACTTTTAAAAATGGGTTGTGTTTTAGGTGTCATATGCAATAAAGCACTGCATATGCCAAGGTCTAGAAGGTTTGCATCTACCTTTACCTATATTTTTTAAGACTTCTGTAGTGTTCTCTCTTGCATTCTTCAGAATACAATACATTTTGAGTTAATTTCTATATATGATGTGAGGTAGGCATCCAACACTCTTCTGCATATGGATACTCTGTGTCCCAGAACCACTTATTAAAGATCACTTTCCCTACATTTTATCCCCCTCTAATGCATCTTATCAATTGAAAAGTTTGAAAATATTTTAAAAATATAACAAATATAAGATAAAACAGATCCAATAGAGAAGTATGCAAACAGATGTACTAGTCTAGTACTGACTCAACAAAACATGTTGAAAATATATTAAGCTGACATTATTCAATTTGTGCTTCAAAGTAAATAAGGATTACAGTGATCATATAATGATTTCAAAGGCAGTTCTCTGACAAGAACTAATACATAGTTGTTAACACAAATTTCACTAAACAAAGCATTTACCTACACTAAGCCAAAACATGAAGCTGAAGGAAAAAATCATATATCCACAAATATTACTGAAAATTTCAAAACACATACGTCAGTATATGACACTCAAAGGAGGTAAAAAAAAAATCTGTGATGGAACAGTTAAAGTCAGCAACATTATGCCTCAAATAGAATGCAAAAACTGCATAGTCTTCATAAATTCATGAAAAATATTTACCCAAACAGACCAAATTCAGAGCAACAATGAAGACCTTAATGTATACAGAGTAATGGAAGTCTTGCAGAGTAAGTTCTCACCACATTGAAGTGAAACTAGAAACTGACAGCGAAACATTTGGAATACAATAGTGCTCTCCTCTCTGTCTCTGTCTCTCTCTCTTTCTCTCTCTCTCTCTCTCTCTGTCATTTATTTCATATTTTATTTATATATTAAGTTTAGCATATAAAAAAACATGCGGTGCTGAAGCTTTGTACGTCCATTTTTCTACAAATGTCTCAAATGTATCCTTTTTTTGGCAGGACAATAGTCCACTGTGTAGAAATGTCACATTTTCTTTATCCAGTCATCTACTGATGAACATAAATGCTGTCCCCAAGATTTAGCTATCAGGGGTAGCTCTGCTCTAAACGTTAGTATACATGCATCACTGTAATATGTTTTCAATTCTTTTAGGAAGATTTCTAGAAAGGGAATCACTGAATCAAATGGAATTTCAATTTTTAGTTTTTGAGGAATCTTCATACTGATTTCTCCATAGTCGTCATATCTGTTTACATTTGCATTTTTAACCCCTTGTCAAAAATCAGTTTAAAAACAGATATAAGGTTAATTTCTGAACTGTGAATTCTATTCTTGTGATATGTACATTTATATTCTGCGATAACACCATCATGTCTTTCTGTTTGGTGTGTTTTTTGTTCTTCTTTTCTTCCTTGCTGCCTTCTCATGTGTTATTTTCTGAAATATCACATGTATTTTTTAATTCAAAATATTGTTGAGTTTTTATTTAATGATTATTTTGTGTGTTTAATTTAGGTCAGATTTCAATAGCATTTAAAAATATTTTACGACATGATACTCTTAATTATTTGTATTGGCATACAAATTGTAGCAAAATATAAGCAGATCAACAATTTTAACATTTGCATTAGAAATACTTTTTTAAAGACATTTTTAACTTGTGCTGCTGGGAGTGAGATGCACGGCCTCGTTCACGCTCAGTTACATCCCAAACCTGCACTTCACATTTCAGATTAGTTTTTCATATATAGGAGCACTGAACACATACTGCAGACATGTCCTATATATACCTGTGCAAACTTCTCCCATTAACATTTTACATTACATGATTACCTAAATATAAAATGAATGATATTGCTTATTAACTAATCTCCAAGTATTTCAAACTCCTTAGATTTTACCTAGTATTTCATTACCACTCCATATTTACACACAGAATAGCATATTACAGGCAGCTATCCTGTCTCCTTGGGTTCTTCTTACCTGTGACTATTTCTCAGAATATTCTTTGAAGTGACTTTAACATCTCAGGGATATTTTAGTATGCCTGTCTATTGAAATCCATCTAGGGATGTGTTAGCTTTCCATCACTCTGACAAAATGCCTAAAATGATCAACTTAAAAAGGAGGGAAGGTTTGTTTGGAGTCATGGCTCCAGATATTGCAGGTATTTCGGTCCAAGGTTGTTTGGTCCCCTCGCTTTGGGCCCACAGCAGTACAGTACATTGTGGTGATAGCACATGATAGAGGAGGCCTGTGTGCTACACGGTGGTTGGGAAGCAAAGAGAAATCTCTAGGAGTCCTATTATCCCCTTTAAGTAGGTCCCCAGTGACCTAACTTCCTTCTACTTTCTCCCCCCTCCTAAAGGTTCCACCCCCTCCCAGTGGCATCACAGGCTGGTGGCCAAGACATATGGGTGTTTGAGGGACACTCAAGATCCAAGCTACAGCAAAAAGTGTTCTCATGCTTTGACAAGAAATCAATTTTTGAAGAAGGAGGCCACAGAGGTTAAGCGTTGTTGTATCACACTGTATCAAGGGACATCTTAATATTCCACATAGGCTCTGACAAATGAACATCATCAGTACCAGACAAGATATTTTCAGAACCTTAAAACTTCTCTTTCTACCTCCCCAGTCCCCTGGGAAGTACTGAACTTTCACTGTCTCTACAGTTTTGTCTTCCAATGAAAATTACACCAGGGGTAACTGAAAAATGCAATGAATATTTAAATTTTAAAAACAGCAAAAGACACATTACCATTAATCTCCTTCAATATACTCTCTTACTTCAAACACATTTACCTCAGCATTCTGCCACTTTCTGAAGTGGTTCTATCTTTACAAAATATGATCAAAACCATACAGAATACAGCTGCTCAGTGACACATAACCAAAAGACAGGCTCCTAAAACATAACTGTGTGTCCTTGTCCACCTCGGTTCCTAGACCCAGCATCATGCACCTTCTGGAATTTCCACAAAGTCAAAATGATCATGAAAGATAAACATCTTTTAATCAATTTAGGAGATCAAGGGAGTCAACAAGTCTGTGACTAAAGACATGAATGAGGACTTCTGAAGTACTTTGGAGAGTGGCAAGGTGATGGGACAAGAGTGGGTAAGGAAAAGGAGAGTGTTTCGAATGGGATTAATGTGCCTTTCATTATAATTTTTTCATTTGAATACACTGTCCTTTTCAATAACTAGCATCATTGGAATCATACAGTGTGTACCCTCATAAGGTGGACTTCTTTACCTTGGAGACAGACACTATAAGACTGCTTCATGTCGCTCTGTAATTTGACAGCGCACTTCTTTTTATTGCTGAAGATGGCTTTGCTGTATGGATCTGCCCTTCTCTATTCCTTCCATGAATAATACCATGGTGGTTTCAGTTCTTTTTTTTTTTTTAATCTGTATTGGTACATTACATATATGCATCATGATTGCACTCCATAATGGGGATTTGTACCAGAATAAGACACAACTTAATTCTCATTTTTTCCCATAGCCCTACCCACCCTACCACCCCCCCGATATACATAAAATTTGTTTCCTTTCTTTTTTGTTATAATCTCATTATTTTTCCTTCTTCACCCTATTTTACTTTGAGTATTTTCTATTTCACAATATATAACATACAATTCTAGGACTCATTTAAATTTTCATTTTCTCATACCAGAGAAAAGATGAGATATGTACCTATCTGTGACCTATTTATTTCACTTATGAGGATATCCTCAAGGTATGTCCATTTAAGTAGAAATGATTCAAACCTATCATTTTTTATGGCAGAGTAATACTCCATTCTGTAGAAGAACCACAGATTTTTTATCCAGTCTCCAGTTGATGGACATTTGGGTTGTTTCCAAGATGTAGCAATCACAAATTGGGCTGCTATAAACATGGGTGCACATATGGCACTGTGATATGAGTCTTTTAATCCTTTTGTGTATATACCTAGCAGGGCAATGGCCGGGTCAAATGGGACCTCCAATCCTAGCTTTTTGAGGATTCTCCAAACTGATCTCCACAGGGGTTGTATGAGTCTACAGTCCCACCAACAATGCAGAAGGGTTCCTTCTTCTCCGCAGCCTCGCCAACATTTCCTGCTGGCTAATTCTGAAATGGCAGCCATTCTATGTGGAGTGAGATGAAATCTCAGTGTTGTTTTCATCTGCATCTCTCGAATGACTAATGATGTTGAGCATTTCTTCATATGCTTCTTAGCTGCTCTTACTTCTTCCTCTGCAAAATATCTGTTCATTTCAGATGTCCATTTTTGAATTGGGTCATTAAATTTGGGTGGGCTGATTTTTTTGAGCTCTTTATATATTCTAGATAGTAGGCCTTTGTCTGAGAAACAGCTAGTAAAGATTTTTTCCCACATTGTTGGTTGCCTTTTTGCACTGTTGGTGGTTTCCTTTGGTGAGCAGAAGCTTTTTAAAAGAATGAGGTCCCATTTGTTGATTTCTTCAACCAATTCCTGTGCTATAGAAGTTTTGTTCATGAAGTCTTTCCCTAAGCCAGTGTCTTCGAGAGTTTCACCTAACCTGTTTTGTAGGAGGTTTAGAGTGTCTGTTTTAATATTTAGGTCTCTTATCCACTTTGATTTTAGCTTGGTACATGGTGAAAGAGTTAGATCTAGTTTTAGTCTTTGACAAGTTAAAGGGTGGCTTCCTGTTCTTGAGAATTAGTTTTTTAAAAAACGAAATTGCTATGAATATCTACTTGCTGGTGTTGGCGATTTCAAAACAAATGAGTAAAACATTTTCCTAACTACAGTTTCTGGATTATGTGTCAAACTTATGCTTACCTTTTTAGGACACTGTCAAATTGTTTTCCAACATAACAGCTTGTTTTATATTCCTTACCAACAACAAAGCATTCTTTCCAAGACTCGATAAAGAAGGTAGTTTGGATTTTAACCCTTCTAATCATCTAGCTGGGAGTGGTAGCTCATAGTTGTACTCATTTTAACCTGCAGGTCCCTAAAAATAAATGTTTTGGGCATCTTTTCATGTTTTTATTTGCTATTTGAATATTTTCTTTACTGAAGTGTCTTTTCAGTGTTTTGCCTGTTTTCCAATTGGACTATTGCTGAGTTCTGAGTCCCTCATACATTTTTGATATAGTCCTTTAATGAGATGTTTTGCAAATATTTTTCTCCTGATCTGTGCCTATCTTTTCTTTATTTTAACAGTCTTTCACAGAGCAGTAGTTTCATGTTTGTTTTTGTCTTTTGATTCTGTTTGTGGTTTGGGGGCAGCTCGAGGCCTTCACAACAGGCTTTCTCCTCAGCCATTTTTTATTTTTGAGACAATGTCTCACTAAGTTGCCATAGCAATAGTTTTAAATTTTAATAAGCTCCAACATACAATTTTTCTCCCTGTGCAGAGTGCTTTTGGTGTTGTATCAAAAACTTCACTGTCAACACGAGATTACCTAGATTTTCTCCTATATTAGTTATACAGTTTCACATTCTCCACTTAAGTCTTGATCCATTTTGAATTTTTGTGCAAGTTCTTTTCCTAGTATGGTTCTCATTCTTTCTCTCTCTCATTATTGTGTTAGTTATTTGTCATTTTTAAATTGTCTGTGTAATGCAATCAGCATGTTAATATCCATAAGAAGGCTTCCTGCAATTTGAGTTGGAATTTCATACAATAATCTCTTAAATTATATGGAAGGGAGTTAAACTCTACATTGATCCAGGCTTTGCATTCACCCTCTGTAGTTATCTGTCCCAGTGCCCTTATGTGTCTCGGAGTGACAGTCTTACATCTGTAATTTCAGCTTAATGTGCTGAGACTCCTACTCTTTCCACTAGCTGCAAGGCTGCCAGTTTTCACTGCTATCCAGATTGTAGGATTTTGTAGTTTTCAAGGTCACCACAGAATTAGAGTGAGAGAAATAAGACTAGTGCAAGGTAAAACATCCAGAAGATCATTGATCTCAGAGATCTGGTTGCTTTTCTTAAATATACACTCATCATATTCTTGCAAGCTTTTAACTAATTTCCAATGATCTGAAAAAAATTGATATTTGACAAATTTGGCCAGTGTTCTAATTGCCTTATCAAGGAGTAAATTTTCAGAGGCAGTCCCTCAACTTTTAGAGGAGTACTTTATTTTAGCTTATTCATCTAATATATTTTCTTATGATTTTTTTCTTCTCTTTTGTTTCATTCTGAGACAAGGGTTCACTATGTAGCCCAGATTGGCCTCAAATTCATGGAGATCTTCCTGTCTTAGCCTCTCAAATGCTAGGATTACAAGCACGTGCCAACACACCCAGCTAACAGCTCTCAGCTTTTAAATGCTCCTTAATGAATATATCTTAATGCTCTCACATGTCTTTTGGCAGGGGTGCAGCACGGGGACCAAACCCAGGACCTTGCACATGCTTACCAAGTGCTCTATCATCAGATTACACCACCAGCCCTCCCTCATTTTGAAAAAAAAAAAATAATATTGTAATTTTGAAGTTCCTGGGCCAGTTTTCTAAAACTAATCCCATAGTATGGACAAAATTCTTTTGGTTCAAATACTTTTTTCTCTGGGAAAGTCTTAAGTTAAAACCATCACTTCTCAGTGTTCTTGGAAGAGAATATAGAGAGACAATGAAATTAAAACCAGTAATAAATTTAATTAAATCAATGAGTTTTGAGAGAAATCTTGCTACTTATGTATCAGCCTACATGAACTTTATACAGTATGCCCATTTACTAATCACCATACTATTTGGGTCTACAGAAATTAAACATTATACACCAACAGCATTTTTGTTTTAACTGTAGAGAAGACATATTAATGTTATGTTTAGATACCTCCAATAATAAGCCATGTAATGATGGATGTATGCTCAGGTTTCTTTGGGAAAGAAATTTATAAAATTAAGTGTATGATGAGAAGAAGCTATATAGCCTTTAGTGTATTCACTTACATGCTTTACAGAGTAAATCTGCAATTCAACTTTTTAACAATTTTACAGGTTTTACAAAGGTGGAATAAGTGGTTGCAACAAAATTATTGGAGCCTATTAGCACTTTCTTGCAAAAAAAGAAATGCTTTCCCTAATGTAATTAGCAACTTCTGATTAGGAAATTATCAAAGTGAAAACGCCAGTTTCCCACCTGTGTTATGTTACATATTTTAATCACTTTCCGATTACTCACATTTGTGGTATTTAATACTTTCATAATTACTTTATTACGTGACTCATATGAAATAAGAACTGAACCTTCCTTCTTCCACTGAAATGCAATAGCCTCAATAAGTTTTTATTTAAAACTTATGAATGGTTTATTTCTGGAATTTTCCATTTAATATTCTCAGACCACAGTTTACTTAAGGGAGCTGAAACTACAAAAGCAAAAGGAAAAATGAAGGGAACAAATATCATTTGGTGCCAGATCCTAAAGTCCTTCAGGACCTGGGGTAACAAGATTGAATGTATTTCATTCTCAGCCTCCTACCTTTTCCACAAAGGCTGACGTGACAAATTCCTGTCTCATTCTCTGGCTCTTCATTAAGGTCCTGCCTTTAAAGATCTTTCTCTTAAGTCACGTTAAGGTGCTCCTCTTCCCCAGCTCATTCTTTGTAACTCCTGCCGGTTGCTAGGGCTTTCACTGAATGTTCCCCACTCATCCTTGGACTCCCAAAATTTCTTCTGTAGTTTGGATGTGAAATGTTCCCCAAAGCCCCACGAACTGAAGATGTGGTTCCTGACTGCAGGGCTGCTAGAAGGTGATATAACCTGTGGGAAGCAGGGTCCAGTGGAAGGAAGTTAGGTCATTAGAGGTGTATGTGCCCTTGATTGGAATACTGGGACCTCAGACAGCTCTCTTAACCATGGACTGAAGCCTCTGAAAACTTAAGTCAAAATAAACTTCTCTGTAACTTGATGTGTCTCAGGCATTCATTCAATGGAAAGGCAGGATAGTCATTGCATAGCCTAACACTGTCTTTTCTATCCTCATGGCCCTAGTCTGTTTCCTTCTATAGCATCACTGAGAATTTAAGAGCCCGTGATGAACGCAGTATTGAACACCCAGCTCAGCCGTGTGCTATCTGTGCAAATTTGAGATTTCATTTAATCCTTCCATAATTCATGATCTCCATAAATAACATAACAATGATAGTAGTAAAAGGAAGAAGATCCCTGTTTGAGAATCACATGTGTTAATACACTGAGTCCTCTGAATGACCATGCTGGGCACGTGGTAGTACTGTGTCCACATGTGGCCACCAAGTCAGACTCACACTAGCTTCTCTAGGGGCAGAGGCTGACCCATTCCACCCTATATCCATCTTGACGTGTTCTTCAATCCGCTGTCACCTGCAGAAGCCCTCAGCCTTTGCACCCATGTGTGTGAGCCTGAGTTGTCCCAATGTTGGGGTCATAAACATCCCCAACATCTTTCCTTTCTTTTCATGAGTACATATTTACAGTACATAATGATTACATTTATCATGGGAAGTTCTATGTGTAACTAACACATCTTGGTTTTTTTTTCTTTCATTCTCTGCCTCTCTCATCCCTCCCTGATCCTTCCAACTCTTAGTCCCCTTCCCATTTGCAAAACTCTAATTACACTTTTTTCCCTTCACATTTTTCCACCCTCTTTCTCCCTCCTCCCTTCCCTCTCCCTCTATCTCTTGTTCCTTCCTATTCAAAAAGGATTTCCCTATTTCCTGTTATTGATCTTTTATTTTGCTCTTTATATTTTGTAAAGAGAAATCATGCGATATTTAAGCTTATGTATTTCATTTACTATTATGATCTCAAAGTGTGACATGAATGAATGAACCTGCTCAAAGATGCTGGTGAAGCATGGTGGGGTTAAAAAAAAAAAAGGCCAAATTTGGGAGATATCCTGGAAGCAGCCTGCTGTGAATTTGGAGTTGGCTGTATCGTGTGCAACCAGGATAGGGGAAGGGTACAGGAACATAAGTTATGAGGCCCAGAAAGAGGGACAAGGTTCACTTGGGCGGACTCACACTAATGATCCACAGCGTTCGGTTGGGGCAACTTCTGGGCCAGGATGGTCTGAGGGCTGGAGCAGGGATCAGCTGGAGTCACTTCCATCCATCTGTTGGTGTCGGGGCTGGGGTGGCTCCAGTCTTGTACTCAGCAGGGGTACAAAACTTGGGCTTCCTCCCAGCATGGCTGCCCCAGGCATCTTATGTATTGGCTAGGGCTCCAGCACTAATGTCCCAGCCCACAAAATTGCCTTTTATCCCCTCAGCTTACCATTCTTGCAGCACCTCCTTGACCAATTTCTCGCACACAAACTCGTCCAAAGGTAAGCAGGGATAGCATGGAATCTCCTTGCCATGGAGCAATCATTTTGTGGCTGTGCTCACAGAGGTGAATGGGAGACAGGTAACCACAGGTAACCATGATGATTACCTCACTGCTTGGCCTTGAGGACCTTTCACACTTCACTTTAAAGTTAATTTCTTGCTAATGTGCATTATGGAAATTGATGCTCAGTGTTTTAGAAGTTAAAATTCATTGGATGTTTCAAAGTCCTTTTTGTTTCCAGTTTGAGAATCTAGTCTACAGCCATACCACCCTGAACACGCCCGATCTCATCTGATCTCGGAAGCTAAGCAGGGTCGGGCCTGGTTAGTACTTGGATGGGAAAATCTATAGTACTTTTATTTTTAGAGATTTCATGATGTCTGCACTTGACATATCCAATTATTCCTTTTCCTTTAAATTCTTACTAGTCTCAGAGTGATATTACAACTTCACTGACATTATAGTCATATAATGTTCTGTTCATAAAACAACAACAAAGATAATGGAAGGGTACAGGAACATGAGGAAAAGGAAAGGGAATGAAAAGGGAATTAAGATATTTTATGTGTATATTGCAACTCTCACAAGGAATATGAGCATTATATACTACATACATGTGCTAATAAACTAAAATAATTTAAAAATTAAAAATAACCAAAAAATGCAATAAGGAATATTAAGGCTTATAAAGCCTATTAGAAGGTATCATCAGAATTTCCCCCAAAAGATAATCATTCAATTTATCATCAAAAATCTTGCAGGTCAAAAAGAAATGGCTTGATATGTACAGGGTACAATGAAAAAGTGAAACACGACAAACAAACAAAGAAAAACTCTTTTGACTGAGAATTCTGAATCCAGCAAAGCTGTTTTTCAAAAATAAGGGAGGAATTCAGACCTTCCCAGATACAGGCATTGAAAGATTTATTTCCCTGCTAGTAGACCTGCCCTTGTAAAGGGGGTCCTTCAGATTGAAATGAAAGGATGTAAGACAGGAACTCCAATTTGTATGAAGATACAACTCAAATAAAGATAAATACACAGTTATTTATGAAAAATCAAGACTAATTTTGTTTTCTACACGATCTAAAAGATTCACATACCAAAAAGTTAAAATCCAAAATGACTGTATTGCTGAGATACATTGTGGCATACATGGATGAAACTACAAACTCAGCCACCAAAAGAAGGCAGGACTGGGCCAGGGCCTGGTGGGGCAACACATTGTATGTTACTAAGCTTAGTTGACACAAACTGACACCAGAGTGATGTAACCAGGACTTTAAATGTGATGCCTATGGTATCCGCAAGGAAAATATCTAGAGAGTACATGCCCATGAGAAACTCACTTTACTTCAAAAAGACAGCAGTGCAGAAAATGAGAGACAGCAAAAAGGTGAGTGGGAGATAAACAACCAACTGACAGAGGAGTGCTCTCCTTTAGCCACTGTCTTTTCCCTGTGAAGGGGTCACTATCCTCCCATTCACAAGGTACATTGGTAGGAGTGACAGGAAGACATGATCCAATTAGATCCAGAGAAAAAAATGCAAAAAAAAAGAGAAGGTCTGAATGAAAGATCCTAGGCTGATGTCAGAATTGATCTTAAGTCAAAACAAGACAAGGTTAGAGGAGATAGAGGCATATGATATGGGTTATTAATAGTTTAATAAATCAAAACAATAGCAATCATTGCAACTACCAAGCAGAGGAAACAGGTTTAATGATGCTGTTCTGAGTGCTGTCATGTCTTGCTTTAGCTCTGGAGACTATCCCCTGGAGATGTCATCTATATTCTGCCATGTAGACCAGCAATATACGTAAGTCACCTAAATTTGGGAGGACATAGTCCCTCTACCACAGGGCTTCATTGTTCAATCTCAGGCAATTACAAGTTTTCCAGGCCTGAGAGAGCCTCTGTTTGTCCGTTGACAGTGCGAGGAGCTGTAGGCATACTGAAATCACTGCCTTTCTGAGCCAGGAGTTCCAATTTCTTTTTTTTTTTAATTGAAATCTTTATTGGTACATTACATATATGCATCATGAATGCACTCCATAATGGGGATTTGTACCAGAATAAGACACAACTTAATTCTCTTTTTTGTTCCATAGCCCTACCCCCCTGCTACCCCCCCATATACATAAAATTTGTTTCCTTTCTTTTTTGTTATAATCTCATTATTTTTCCTTCTTCACCCTATTTTACTTTGAGTATTTTCTATTTCACAATATATAACATACAATTCTAGGACTCATTTACATTTTTATTTTCTCATACCAGAGAAAAGATGAGATATGTACCTATCTGTGACCTATTTATTTCACTTATGAGAATATCCTCAAGGTATGTCCATTTAAGTATAAGTGATTCAAACTTATCATTTTTTATGGCAGAGTAATACTCCATTCTGTAGAAGAACCACAGATTTTTTATCCAGTCTTCAGTTGATGGACATTTGGGTTGTTTCCAAGATGTAGCAATCACAAACTGAGCTGCTATAAACATGGGTGCACATATGGCACTGTGATATGAGTCTTTTAATTCTTTTGTGTATATACCTAGCAGGGTGATGGCCAGGTCAAATGGGACCTCCAATCCTAGCTTTTTGAGGAATCTCCAAACTGATCTCCACAGGGGTTGTGCAAGTCTACAGTCCCACCAACAGGGAGAAGGGTTCTTTCTTCTCCGCAGCCTCACCAACATTTGCTGTGGGCTGAATCTGAAATGGCAGCCATTCTATGTGGATTGAGATGAAATCTCAGTGTTGTTTTCATCTGCATCTCTCGAATGACTAATGATGTTGAGAATTTCTTCATATGCTTCTTAGCTGCTCTTACTAATTCCAATTTCTTGACTATCACCATTAAAAATCAGCTTCAAAGGCAGGGAATCATAGAAGCCATGTAGTCCAAACTGCTTACAGTGTATTTCAGACCAGAAAGTCCAAGCCTCAACAAGGGCAATGGTCATGGCAAAGTTCTGTAGAGTAGTGGCAGACTGAATTCTGAAATAGGAGCTACTAGGAGGCCCCTCTGTCCAACCCTGCTGGCCCAGAGGTCAATCAGGTCAAGCAAAGTCACCAGCCCAATCGATCCCTCTGCTTGCATCTAGCCAGGACTGCTATTTGTGGAACAAGATCATGATTCTCTGTGGATACTTTGCATTACTGAAAGTGATTATAAAGTATATATTCTTTCAAAGGTGCCCTTTTATAGGCACAATGACAGTATACAGAAAACTGTAAGAAGAAGAAAAGCAATCCTCCTATAGTCCTTCAGCTCAAACACACTGTCTCCATTTTAGTCTGAAGTTATTCCTGTAACAGGATCATGCTGCAAGTGATTCATGGTTAAGGTGCTGGGCTAGAAGGTGGGATAGGGAAGGGGGAGTGAGAAGGATATGCTCCCATGTGAGGGCTGCCCTTGGGCTGATTTCTTGTCCCTCTGGAGTGGTAGTGTACTGCCAACTGTCCTGTTATAAGGCAGGAGGAGAGCATGCTTAGGAGTTTTCCTACCTACTGTGTATGTCAGCTGGTTGGCTGCTGCTGGGAAAAAGAGGGCTGTGCAGCCTTCTAAGCCTCCAAGTGAAGCAAGCTCATCATCAATTAAAATCTGTAGTACCCCCCCACCAGGGCAGGAATGGGTTGGACTGGGAAGAAGTGTCAAAACAGGGTACCTGGAGTACCCAGCTGTGCCCTCAGAGGCTGTCCTTTTTTCCTGCCCAGATTGTCTCTACAGGGGACCTTGGAGCTGCCCAATGTGCTCTCCAGGCTTAGCCCTGAACCTAGCCACACTTAGTCTCAGTTGTCCTGGGGTTTTGCTCAGCCAGAGATGTCAGGATTCCCCAGGAAGGCTCCCTAAATTTAAAGACCCCATTCAAAAATGGACATCTGAAATGAATGGACACTTTTCAGAGCAAGAAGTAAAAGCAGCTAAGAAGCAAATGAAGAAATGCTCAACATCACTAGTCATTCGAGAGATGCAGATGAAAACAACACTGAGATTTAATCTCACTCCATAAAGAATGGTCGCTATATGAATTAGCCAGCAACATATGCTGGTGAGGCTGTGGAGAAAAAGAAACCCTTCTCCACTGTTGGGGGGACTGTAAACTCGTACAACCTCTTGGTGGACATCACTGTGGAGATTCCTCAAAAAAACTAGGATTAGAGGGCCTATTTGACTCTGCTATTACCCCGTGAAGTATTCACATGAAATAATTAAAAGATTCATACCACAGCAACATTTGTGCACTCATGTTTATAGCAGCTCAGTTTGTGATAGCTAAATCTTGGAAACAACCCAAATACCCACCAACTGGAGATTGGATAAAGAAGATATGTTTGTTTTATAAAATGGAATATTACTCTGCCACAAAGAATAATAAGTTTGAATCATTTATACTCAAGTGGACATACCTTGAGGACATACACATGAGTGAAATAAACAGGTCATAGATGTGTAAATACTGTATCTTTTCTCTGGTATGAGAAACTGAAGATGTAAACGAGTTCTAGAATATTTGATAGATACTGTGAAATAGAGGCTATTCAAAGGGAAAAAAGATATGAGTAAGTAAAGAAGGAAAAGAAAAAAATTTATGGTAAAAAGGAAGCAAAGCTTATATGTTAGAGGGTGAGGGGTAGTAGGGTGGGCATGGGAGTGGAAAAATAAGAATTAAGTCATCTTGTGTATTGGTACAAATTCTCAGTGTTGAGTACGGTCATGATGCATATATAAAATGTACCAATAAAATCCATTTTTAAAAAATAAGGAGCCTTTTTGGGGGGCATGAGCCAAGTATTTGGTACTTGTCCCTGTGGTGTGCTCTATCCCAAACAGGTCATGTGAGCATGAAAGATCCAATATTTCTCTATTTTTGCTAATCAGGGATGTGAGAGGTCAAACCAGTGCCTGTTTTCTTTCTCCCACATTTCTGGGATAGTGCAGATAGTTCTTAATAAATTCCTGTTTCTTACAATAAAACTGATACTGCTGAAAGATGACCACCATTTTGCTGTTTTTCATCCTTCCTGCACTTATTTGAACAGCAAGTGGTTGTATTTTAGTCCTAGGAGTGAGATCAAGGAAGTGCTTCTATCAGAGACCTATCAAGGTCACCTTAGCAACACCAGACTAAAAGTGCTTCTGAAGGGACAGGTTCTAAGGTGTCTGTAGGAAAGAAATGCACCCAGTCTCCATTCTGCCCACAAGTCCCCATCAGCATGAAGGACCTGAGTTTAGACTGTGCTGGGAGGTGGGAAGTAGTGTGAGTGTGGTTCCTTGGAGCAGGGTAGAGCTCACTTCACTGTGTTGCTGAAATCCCTGACCATCCTCCAAAGAGTGTAGTCTTTCCATAATGATATTTTCTCCTTTAGAGCTGTGTCAGAGTACAACCCATTGGAGAAGCCTGACACGAGTCTGCTGAGTCCTTCAGCAGGTGTGAGCTTTCAAGTGGTGCTGAGCAGTGAGTCAGATGTTCTGAGAGTCTGCAGGAGGATTGGGTGGGCAGAGACACAGTCAGGACATCTTTATGATCAATTAAGACTGGTCACTCCACATTCACTGTACACACAGCTGCCACAGATTCCCCACCCTGCCCTGTGGTGAGCCGCAACTCACAGATACTAAAGCATCAGGTCAATGTGGAAATCCCCAGATCCATACCTCCATCCCGAAGAATACAGCCCAACAACTGCTCCTCCTCCTCCTGTGGAGGGTAAACTCTATGAGGTCATCTAGTTTGTCAGCTTTATCTCACTATGACAAAATGCCTGAGATAATCAGCTCAAAGACAGGTTGATCTTAGCTCATGATCTGAGGTTCCCCTCTGATGTCAGCTGTTTTCACTGCTTCCAGCCTATGTCAGAACAGAAACCATGGTGAGAATAAGCCCGTCACCTGCATCTCCACCACAACACACACCCAGAAGGTGCTGACAGAGTCTAGAAGGGGAAAGCATTCCTCAGTAGGCAGCAGCTCCCACCACACCCCTGGACTTCACCTCAACACCACCTGTTGCCATTTAGGGCCATAAGGCCTCAAACAAGAGACTTGAGACCCTGAAACTTTTTCAGTAGTTTCTTTTTTTTATTTTTATACACAATCCAACGTTTTCTCTTTATTCCTAAGCCCATAATCATTCAAGCCAGACTGTTCTGTAAGAGAATTCCTTTTCATAAAGGGAAAGTCAAATTAGTAATAAATAGAACTGTAAATCATCTACATTATATTTAATATTTCTCCAGTTATTCAGAGTTTATTTTGCCCTGGGAGGCTTGGAAGCCATAAATCACTGATTTTTCTGAGAAAATAATTAAGAAACTCTAAGATTTATCAAACATTAAAGTTGGCTAAGACACAAACATATTATAAATAGGAGAATCTAAAATAAGCATCTGACAAATTTAGCAGTGGAAATTTCATGTCTCCAATTAAATGTTATAATTGACTGAGAGGCATCATTCCAAACAATTACTTTCAAAACTTTGCAAATGCTAAGCACTAATTTTATCCTAATCATTTCTATCTATATTTGAATGAATCAGGATTTAAGATCAGAGCTCTTTCGTAAAAACTCTTTTCCTATTCAATTCCCTTGTCAAAAATTGAGATTTTTTTTTCTTACCATTTCAAAGCCTCTGCATTCTAAAGCAAACAAACTCAAGAATGTATTTGGTATTTTTTGTGTTGATTCTTGTTTGCTTGGAGGAAGAGAACCAGAATTCATTATGCTTTCCCCTAAACCACAAGGGCTAGAAGTCTAGTAACTACATCTGCCAGAGTCCTTTTCCTCTGGGATACTAGAAACAGTTTCTGTGTTGCTAATGAGAAATATTCATGCAAAGCCTAAAAAAGCAAAACTGAATCAGAATCTATTTCTCCATTTATTTATTTGCCAAATGTGAGCTTTAGTATCCTCTCAGTTCTTCTGTTATCCAGCATCAGGCCTGTAGAACATCTGGGAGGTTTCCAGTGATTTCTTTCAGGACCTAAACTCTAGACAGCAGTTTCTCTGTGGCTCTTAGTAGCAGTAAAAGTGAAAAAGAATGTCCATCCCTCAACCTTTTGCTCTCCCAATCATTCTGATGGTTTTGCTAAGTATGTGGTTCTTAGAATTAAAGCATTTCTGATTGAAATAGGGACAGTGATTTTCTGAGATTTTTGTGCCCTGAATTACATGACACTTAATGCCTAAAAATGGGCAGCATGGCTACTTCTGATTGCACTTGAAAAACTTACAGAATTGAAAATGACAAGTACAGGTCTTTACATTTTCAGGCCAAGCCATCATTAGAGAATTGGAGAGCTTCTAAGATTTCCCTAAAAGCATTTCTTATCTCTCATAGATAGAGGACTCACATATAAAAAAATCAAATCTAAATTTTGATCCTTCCCAAAATTCAGTTTGTGTGAAAGTCAGATCACTGAAACATCACTATTGCAATTCTTAAGATAATTTTTTCAAGTTGGTCACGAATTCCCAAATCCTATCAAGCTCCATTACTAGATAAGTCTTCCCTTACTCATCAAAATCAAGCTTCCCTTCACCATGAAGGTCCTATATAGACTTTGCCTGAAAAAGTAGCTTTGCAAGGAGAATCAGAATCCCCACAGTCTGCTCCATCAGTTAGGACACCAGAACTTCAACAAGTTGTAGGAGAAATAATCCAAAGTCTTGGAAAGATGTGAACATTGAGTTGTAGGTTTAGTCATCTTTTATAGCTCATCCCACACACTCTTGGGTCCCCCTTTCTTTCTTGCTCTGGATTCTCTGTGGAACTTGCCAAAGGCTGACCTGCCTGTGCCACATTTACACAGGCTTCCACCCCAGAACTTCATTGTCACTTCCATATGAAACCCTGAATGAGTCCAGTTCTCTATCACTGGCTGCAGCACGAACTTCCAATTGCCAAATAGTTATCTTCTAGCCAAAGGGTGAGTGAATACAGTAGAATTAACTCCTCTGTCCCATGCCTCTTAGATCCTCACCCACATGGTTTCTCAGGGTCTGAGCTTTCAGCATCAATGATAATTCCAATGACTCCCTGCAGCAGGTGCCATAAGTGTGCCCAGAGGTTTTCACTATGCTATTCAGGCTGGCCTTGAATTATGAAGTCCATGCTGGCCTAAAGTACTTTGGGATCCTTCTGCCTCAGTCTCCTGAATGGTGGGATTCCAGGCATGTGCCACCATCCCTAGCAGACTTCCCATTAGGAAGCATGCAGTGACAATCACCATCTTCCCTCTTCACCTATAGCTGTCTCTACTGGAGCCTGCTCTGCTTTCCTGAACTGTGATCCTGCAGCTCTCAGAGTCTGCATCCCTAGAAGCCACTGATGGAACTAATGGTAAGCCGACCCATGAGCACTCCAACACTTCCACTTTTAGGTGGTGTGGTCCTGAGCTACAGGTCTTGTCTAGTTTCCAGAGGCCTCCATTATGATTCAGCTTTGAGTTACCTCACTTTAGGACATGCCTTTATGTGGCAGATGATCTTGGGAAATGCTGATAAAGCAATGGGGAGGTAAAGAAAAAGATTACAAGTAGACTAGCTATGAATCCTTGTTCCAGGTCCTGTATCCAGAGGAATCTTACTTAAGGCCATTGCCAGAGGTTGCTCTCAGAGTGGGGAACTAAAATTGGGTCACTTGCTGGCAGATTGAGCAAGGAGCTCATTACTAATAGCAAGAAGGTAGTGACCCCACCACGTTAGAGGTAATATTACTAGGACACTTGCCTACAGATAATTGGAATGAGCACAGGTAGAAGAGAGTGGACTGTCTTAGGTAGCATCTTTAACATAAATATGGGCATTTAGTAATGTCTAAAAAAGTCTTGGTTGTCAAAACTGAGATTTGGGCTGCCACCCACATCTAGTGCATATTGACCAAGTACTGCTAGACATCCCTAATACAGAGGGGGAAAAAATAGAGAACATGTGTCTCCCCTTAGCCTCCCCAGGAAGAATCATCTCTTTCAGTGTTACTATGTGGGAACTAGAATGACAGAGACCCGTCAAGTCTTTGATTATGCTACACTCTCAGGTTTATACATTTTTAAACATTTAACTTTTAGTTTAAAATTTGAATAAATTGGATAAATGTTTTCAATCTATTTGCAAATCAAATAATTATGCCTAATTTTAAAGAGCACTTACAAATCAGTTAATGTTTAAATACTACTTTGAGATCCTCAAGTAAAAAGCAAATGACACATGTAGGTCAGCTCATAACCAAACAGTGTATGAGAGAGATCTTCATTAGTGATCAGTGTCATGAAGAAAAGCAAGTCACTCTTATATTTCAAGTAGCTGGGGATTTAAAACAGTGACTTGGGCATTGACAGAACATCTAAGCACCTGGAGGAAATTCAGGAAGGGCCATTTCCAGCTCTTAGATTTTTCTTTAGAGATCCAAAAGTTGCCACTGGTCAGGAATAGCAACAAGCCATCAGTGGCTGTCATCATTTACAATCAGCACCGAGAAGGAGGTGCACAGCTTAGGGAAAATGATTCTCCCCTGCGGAGATCACTGCAAGAGCAAAGTCCACCACAACCCATGCCACCGGCACTTACTCCAGGAAGAATCATAACAACTTTTTGCCTCCTGCACATCTTCTAAATAAGAACCTTCTCTGTGATGCGATCTAACCAGGGTGGTACCACAAACGTATTTTGGAAAATGTGGATTCCAAGGGTCAATTCTTGTGTTAGAAGAAGGAAAACAAATATGGGCAGAGAAGGAAAGATAATCTTGCACCTTAAACCAAAAATAGCAAGAGTGGCCATCACAGCCAGCTTCCAAAATACTGATGGCCATTTGATCACACTATCTCACCAAAGGTGAGGAAAACTGGCTCTTCTACCAGGATGTTTTCCAGGTGAATTAAACTTGACCACTTAAAGTAGCCACAACATTTGTCCAGTTCAAGTTATATCACAAAAACTTACAGAAATGTAAACGTGTTGATCCTCTTTACTTCATTCAAGGCAGAAAAACATCATGGCTTCAATATCACTTAATAATTATGAACTAGCTGAACATCATGTGAGCACTGTATACCCGCAGACATAAAGGTACATTTGTATTTATTGAGACATGGCTTTTCAGCCCTTAAGATGAAACTCCAAACACATATGTCCAGAAGTCTGAGTCCAATAGGCACATTTGCTTCTCCAACACCATCTCATGCTTCCCCTCCTCAGACCATGCTGCCTTGGCCGTACTAGGGCCCTTTTAGGGCTTTTCTTCCTCAATGGGGCCCTTATTCACACCCCTCCTCTGCTTGTAATATTCTAGAAAATGTGTATCACCCTATTTAGGCATGTAAGTAAAAGTACATATGAGTAAATGCATAAAGAAAATAGCTTTGAAGAGAAAATAGAACTGGAAATGTAGTTCAGTGTTGACTACATCCCTAGCATGCAGTGAGCTCCTAGGTTTACTCTCTAGGAGACAGGGGAATCTTACCTAAATCTGTTACTACAAGTGCCCCTCAGAATGGATATGTATTTCGGTATCATGATTACACAGCTCTTATTATGACTTTGGAACTTTGACAGTTCATTTGAAGATCTAAAGAAAGAGACACACACAACTTTGCAACTGACTTCATTATCTAGTGGAAGGCAATGCTTTTCTCACAAAACGTTTTCAAAAGAATAACTCAACAAAGAGAAAATTTGAGCAACCCCACTACCATAGAAAACATTTATGTGTCACTAAGTAGTTTCTCTTGATGTTTCTAGAGGTAGGTTTTGTGGTCATCTTTTATAGTGATGCATATCGTTCAATAGAAGGGTGTTCTAATTCTGATTTTAAAATGCCCCACAAAAAGCTAATGTGTTCAGAGCTGGGGCTTTCAAAATTATTTAGATCATGGAGGCACGAACCTCATCATCAGACTATTCCACTGATGATTTCATAGCTCAGAGGAGGTGGAGCCTCCAAAACCATCTCTTGTTCCTCCTCGCTAAACCTAGAAAGGTGTACTTGTCCTTGGCCTCTTCTTTTCTCTCTCTCTGCTGTGGCCCACCATGAAGGTTAGTGGTTTTATTCCACCACATGCTCCCTGCCATGGTGTTTTCCTTTATCACTGGGCCCAGAAGCAATGGAACCAGCCCCATCCTGACTTCAGAAACTGTCCTCTAACTAAAGAGGTGGGAATCTTGGCTTTCTTACTCTTAGGATATCACTTGAGGACACGTAGCCACTGAGAATTCAAGCTCATGAATGAATTCTATGAAATTGAAGTCCACGAAGAGGCCAGGTCTAAGCCCTCCAGTTTAAGCTCATCCTGTTCAGTGGCACAGCTCCCAGCTAGATCAGCATTAATGATATGGGAAAGATGCCAATCATTAACTGCCATTGTAAGCATCCTGCCCACTGGGGCCATCAGCCTGTGTGATGTTAGCTAGATTATGTTGCTCAATTATTTGGTCAAACACAAGTCTGGAGGGTGCTGAGAAATTACTTTGCAGATATGATTGGTATTTAACTTTTGAGTAAAGCACATTATCTCCCATAATGTGAGTGGGTGATATTTAATCAGTTAGAGGCCTGAATAGAGCAAGACAATTCTCCTGTGAATGGCAGGTCACTCTCCAGCAGATACTCTTCTGACTTGGACTGCGATATGATTTTCTTCTCTGGGTATTACAGCTTCTCCTCACCTTGCAGGTTTTGGATTTCTGTCATATGAGCCAATTCCCAAAAATCTGTCTCTCTCCCCTACCCTCCCTCTCTTCAGATACAAACTCATGCCTCATATGCTCTTTCTCTGGAGAATGCTGACTTATAGTAAATGAACCACTACTATCATCACTACAACTTTGTGTGTACACAAATACAGCTAACATCATACAAGTCTGGCAAGCAAGGCCCACCCATTTTAGGCCAATCAACCCCAGAGCCATGAAAGAGAACCTGAACTGTGTTAAGCCTGAAAAGTTAGGCCTAGATGTTATAGTGATAAGCACCTGGAAAACTTGGTTGCACTGGATATTCCACTCACAACCAAAAGAATGCTCAGAGTGTATCATTTTCCCATATGGTCTTGCGACTCAAGGGCCAGTGTTTTGTTGTGCCCAGTTTCCTGTAGCATCTGCACTGCATGGGGGAGTGTTGGCTCACTTGTTCAGACTAATCTTTACTTTGGCCTTTTAAAGCCATCAAGCTTCTGTACAGAATCTCGCTCCATGAAGATCCAGAGGCACAAAGAGTCCCTTTCAACATGGTTTGTGCAAGGGTTCCTGCTACCACCGTTTAAAGTTCAAAATAAGACTACCCAGGAATACACAGCACTAAAGACTCTATCCTTTTATTAGCAGCATTTGGAGGAAGGGAGTTGCATGTAGGTATAACTTGGCATTTTTAGAACATGGAATACATATTTTTACTGTTTCTCTATACTGAGCATATTAATATCAAATATTTCATCCCCATTGTGAGTTGGGACATTTATCAATATAAAAAAATTCCTTCTCTACATTTTACACTGTATCTAAAATCAATAAATCCTCCCAGCTTTGTTTCCATTGTCCTGAAGTAAAAACAGATGGTAAAAGGTTTTTTTTAAAAAAAAGCCATTTTGGTTGCTTCTTTGCCAGTGGGACAAAACACCCAACACCTGCAAATTAAAATTTTTCTGCTAGAGTGTAACATATATGGCCTTTAGTTCAACTGTCACTGGAGTCCTCATTCCAAACTGAGACTTCCTGGGCCTCTCTGGCCTCCCCTGTTTGCATTGCTATCAGTACTCTGGTCTTCTGACTATCTCGCATCAGTGACTGCCTACAGCATTCTCAGGCTTCTCTAGCTTCCTTCTCCAAACATTTTCAAATTCCTCCCAAAAACAAGTTCCAAAGACCATGGGAAGGTATGTGTTGGAGCTCATCTCAGAAGTCTGGCCTTGCAAGCTATCCTTGACTTGGTGTCCTTTGTGTTTGGCGGACTGAACATGCAGAAGTTAAAGATAGCCTCGTGTGAACATCCTGAGTAAAGGACGCTGCTGACCAGATGAACTCTGAGACACTGTAATGGCCTTCCTGGTCTCCACTTACACTTGTCGTTCTGTGAGGAGAGACGCCATTGTTTAGTTAGGTTAGCCCACTCTGCGTGCTGTGCTCACATTCTACAGTTTTTCAGCTGGAAGGTCAGGAAGGGTAGAAAGGTCTGGAAGGACAGGAAGGTTAGGAACATAGAAAGAATGACCAGAGAGTGTTGGGATGATGCATTTCTTTGTACTGGTACACTACGGAATGCTTCTTGTAGAAATAAAATTTGTCTTTAGTCTGCAAAGGCTTTTGGTCCCCCATGCTCCCCTTTCTTTTTTGCAGTTCTTCTGGATTAAAAGCACTCCCAACCCAGTTAGCAGAGACCACAGGTACAGTCACAGTAACAATTCACTTCTGTGGTACCAGTATCTGTCTCAATCACTTTTGGCCACTGGGATAAAATGCTCAACATTTGCAAATTAAAGGAAGCAAGATTATTTTGGTTTCTGGTTTTAGTCCATAATCATCTGGCTCTAAGACAGAAACAGGATTCCAGAGGAACATGGTGGAAAAGATGATGTTCAACCCATGGCAACCAGGAAGCAAGGAGTTAAGGGAGCAGTCAGGGGACAAGAATATACCTTTGTGGGCTAGGGATTTAGCTCAGTGGTTCTGGCGCCTATCTTGCAAGCACAAGGGCCCGGGTTTGATGCCCGGTAACCATATACAGTACTGGGTGTGGAGATTCACACCCAGCAGCAATCAGTACCACATACCACAGTTCCGGGCTTGGTGGCTCACGTCTGTAATCCCAGCACTCGGGAGGCAGAGGCAGGAGGATTGCTGTGATGTGGTTTTGAGGCTGAGCTCAGGGCCAGGCTGAACCACAAAGCGAGACCCTGTCTCAAAAAAAAGAATTACCTTTGTAAGTCAGTCTCCCTATCTCCAATCAGGCCCCCACTTCCTAGCTACACATTCAGTTACTGAACTTATCAGTGAATAAACGATAATGCTCTCCTGGTGCAATGACCTTCCATACCTAGGAAAAAACTTACGGAGATTTTAGATCTAGAACATGAAAAGACTAGGGATGAAAGTGAGTTTTTCATTAGCAACATATAGCAGACCTTTCATCAGTCCATATGGCAGAAATTTCTTATCCCCATCAGAAGGTTGGGTATGTTTTGATTTGATTTTTAATGAATGAATTTGTTATTTTTCCTGTGTTGTGCCTAATATGGGATCTCTTACAGTACTGCAATTCTGGCTGTTCCTGTATGATGACAAGTTCAATTATCCATGGCCTGAGGAGTCATTCCATAGGAGCTTTCTTCAAAAAGAACTAGTAATCTAAAAAAATGGACAGTGTTTAAGCCAGTGAAGAATCGCCATAATTGAGTTACTTAGGGTATGAAAATCACACTTTTGTGTGGATTAAGTAATATATGTACATAAGCTTTAACTTCACATATAGACAGGTGAAATCTAGTTTTCATTTAAATTGTGTTTTTACTATATCTGATGTTTAGAGAATGCACAGATTAGATTAAATAGAATATGTACTGTTTAAAAATAGTAGCTTATTGTAAGCATGATGGTGCATGCTTAGATGCTCAGCATTCTAGAAGGCTCAGGTAGGAGGTTTATAAGTTCAAGTCCATCCTGGACAACTTAATTACTTAGCAAAACTCTGTCTCAAAATAAAAAAATAGTGGACTGGGAATGCAGTTCAGTGCTAAGACCCTGGATTTAATTCCCACCAGTGCAAAAGGAAAAATAGCATCCTGAGATCTATAAAGAAATCTGGATCATGTTATTACTAAGAGATGTGAGAACACAAACTAAGCTTTTCTATGAGCGGTTTTCATCCACATAGCTGCTATAACAGAATACCATCAGTTTAATGGCTTCTAAATAAGAGGTACTTATTTCTCACAGTCCTAAGTCTGGGATCGAAGATTGCAGGCCAGCATAGAAGGACTCTGGTGAAAGTGCTCTTTCTGGGTTATACCTGTGTGCTTTGCATCAACTCATGACAACACCAATGCCCCTCTTCTCCAGAGTTCCCTGTGGTTTAGCAGAACTAACTAATAATTCTCCTTCTCCTAACCTCCTCCAATCCCCTAGAACCTCCATCTTAGAACCTGTTTCCATAGAGCCCAAACCACAGCATTAACTGACCATGGCTGAGTCAGTATGGTTCAAGAATATGGAAACAGTGCAATACCACCCATCCTAGTCTGTTGATAGAATAGATATGGATGAGGGAGGTAAAAAGTGAGGGGGTATCAGTCGCTACCAGTTCATATAATTTAGCACTGATTCTTGATTTTTTTAATTACATGTAAAATAGAATTCGTTATATAGTACTTCCTCTGGGTTTTAATAAAAAATGCCCTTGTTAGATATTTTTCATGTAGTATATATACATGCTAATACATATTATAAAGACAATCTACAAAAATGTAGCAGTTTCAGAGGTATTATAAGTACAGTATGAAAAGAAAGTATGTGAAAAGGAAACTAACCTTCATATGCAGAAGCTATGGTTGCATGACTATAAATCCAGAAAATAATCAATTAAAGAATTTTAGACATAACTAGATTTCTTCAGGCAAAAAAAAAACTGATATGCTTTCAAGAATAAAATTAAACTCTAAAAAAGCTAGAGATGAAAATGGAATCATTCTGGTTAATCTTGATGGGCACCTTGGTTGGCGTGGCACCCAGGAGACTAGGAAAGCTTGCTTTCAGGTGTGTCCGGGCGGGTGTAAGGAGAGTGACCTTGGAAACTAGCTGGGCACCATGAAACCCTAACTGTAAAACACAAGCTTAAAATGAAATTCTCATCTTTTAAGTTAAACAGTGTCAGGTATTTTGTCCCAGTAATGAAAGTTGGATTGTACCGTAATAAAATGCCATCTACAAGAGCAGTAAATCTGGAGGATGTCTAAAAATTAATTCCCAAGAATAGTCAAAGATGATAAATAATAGATTGCACAAAGGACAAGACATGTTATATACCTAGAAGGGAACATATCTGTAATTTATCTCTGATATAAATATATGAATGGGATATAATGTAAATGTATGAATATTAAATATTCCTCAACCAAAACTCAAATCAATAAGTTAGATACTCCAATTATTCCAAAACTTACATGTATTTTAGTGATGTTATATTAGTTTCAACCAAAATACTGCTGAAAATAAACCAGTAAAGTTGCAGGATACAAAAGCCAATGTACCAAAGCCTACAAAATTGTAATTATATACAACAAATAATCCTAGAGATCCAATTATTATGACAATCATTTCATTATGTATATCAAAGCAGCATATGTATACTTGAAACATAATCATTTAGTTAAAAATAAAGTAAAAAATAAACATACAAAAACAGATTGCAACTCTACACACCAAATTCAAATTTAATCCCTTAAATATGCTTCATGAAAAAATACTCCTGCAGAACCAGCCCAGAAAAAATGAAAAGACAGCCCATGAAGTGAAGGAATAGTATCCACAAGACATATGTTCAGCCGGGGATTTGTACCCTGAAAACATAAAGAACTCTTACAATGCAATAATAAAAAGAAAACTCACTTCACAACTAAGGACTTGAACATTTCCCTATGCCACATATCTACATGGTCACTAAGCACGTGAAAACATATTCAAAATATTAGTCATGAGGAAAATGCAAATCATATCCATCAGAATAACTACAATAAATAAGACAGATGGTGACAAGGATGTGGACAGTTGGAAACTCTCATGCATTGCTAGTGAGGTTGTAATTCAGTATTATAACTTTGTAAAATATTTTACCATTTTGTCCAAATCGAATTCATAATTACCTGTGACTCAGAAAATATACTCCTAGGCATCTACCTGTGAGAAATGAAAGCATATGTCTACACAAATGTTACAGAGGTGTTCACGGTGGACTTTTTTATAATAGTTTCCAAAGGAAAATAGCCCAATTGTTAATCAATAAGTAAAGGAATAAGTAAAATGTAACATGTATATAAAATGGAATGCTATGAAGCAATAACAAGGAGTGAAGTTCTGATACTTGTTACTATCTACATTGACCTAAAAAGCAATACAGTAAATGAAAGAAATCAGACACAAAAGAATACAGAAGTGCTGATTCATTCAAATGAAATATCCAAAAGGAAAAATCAATAAACACAAAATAAATTAGCAGCTGCTTAGGGACAATGGGAGTGACCACTGGGTGTAGGTATTGGATTTCTTTTTGTGGTGTTGGAAATGTTCTAAAATCGGATTGTGGTGATTTTTGTACAACTCTATAAATATACCCCAAATCCTTTAAATGACAGCTCAACACTGTAAGTTTTATTATATGTAAATTGCAAGTCAACATACTTATTTTATTCAAATTAAATTGGTTAATATTTAGATATATATTAAAAAGCAAAACTACTTTCATTTTAATAAACTATATATTTTGATTTATCAGTGTTAAGTATAATTAATGCATAGATTTTCATTTTGCTTTAGTATAGTCTTCCTAAGCCAAGACAGGTTTATTGATGAAAGGACCTAATGTTTCTACATAGTTAAGATTATCACAAATGTAAATCAAACATTCTGATGATGAATTTCCACTTTAACATTATGCTTTAGAGTTTGTCAGGTTAAAAATAATTTACATAATGTTTAGATACCTTAAAACCTTGGATGTATATTGAGTTATAGATACTAGATGTTTTAAAATCTACTAAGTAAAATGGAACAGGGAAATAAAGGTTACTAAGCATAATTTTAAGTTTACATAATCCTTTTACTTATTTGCTGGTACTATAGGAAAAGAGCATCTTTGGGTCTATTAAGTTCATGTTTGTCACCCTGAGGGAGGCATGTGGCTATAGGAAGCTGTCATGTGTAGACATGAGCTCTGATGTCAGCTAGAAATGTGGTATATGAGACAGTTCTCCCCCATCACGGGAAAAATTCAACTGCAACTGTGTTTCTAAAAGGGGAGAATGATTCTTTCCTAAGCCAGCATTCTGGGTAATTTTGCCTCCAAATTCCTTTGCATTCTTCAAAGTACTTAAATTTATTTTTAAGAGACTAATCTGAAGTTCCTTATGAAAACTTCTAGCAACACAGACTTTTTAAGACCTATCTGGTCAATTAACCGTTTTTGTGCCCCTGGGAATGAAAGCCAAAGCTAATGAGATTAGCCTTTTTTTCTGGGATAAGAATAATATTTTGAGATTAATTTTCCTTCAGGGTAGAGAGAACACTAAACAGGAAAATTATACTTCAATGGAAAATTGTGAATAAGTAGGTCTTTAGTGTACCTTTCTGAGTTGGATTCTGATTTTCTGGGAATTATTTCACAACTCTAAGTTGTACATAACTAATAACAATGCCTGGGTATAGAAATGCAAATGAATTCACCATCTTCCCATCAAAATTAAACCATTCCAGTGCCATTTGCTATTCATTCCTGTATATCAGTCTACAAAACTGTTCATTAGATTCTCCTTTGAGCTGGTTTGCTTTCTTCCTTCCTTTCCTTTCTTTTGAAAATGTTCTTAGCACTACTATTGAAGAACTGACTTGCATGCCTTGAAGAGCTTATTGTGCGATGAAGGCTGCATTTCAATTCAGGAAGGCAAAGACTGTTGGGTGTGGCGATGTCACTGGTATAATGGGCTTCCTTTCTGAAAGAAAGCCAAGCAAGACACCAGGAATGACAGTATCTACAAAAGGAAACTCCAGGTGGATTAAAGATTTAAATGTAAAAATGCAAGAGTTTTTATTCACATTTAAGTTCACATTTTAAATTACCAGAATAATTGGATACATTTTAATAAAGTTGAGATTATAGAGGTCTTCCTAAGCAGAAGAGGAAAATGTCGGAACACTAAGGGTGTTTTTACCTGTTATAGGGATAACACAAGATTCTTATCTACTAAACTAGTGATAAAAGGACAGACTTTATAAACTATTTGTATTTTAAATTTATAGGGTATAATTACTCAACATTTCAATCTTTTCAGTCAAATTTGCTATTTATTAATATGACTCCTGACTTTCTCTGCTTCCTTAGGAAGTCTGCCATATCAAAGTGATTCTTCTACATACACACAGAGGGATTTTCATAAACATTTGAGGGCAGTTATGTACCAAAGAATTTAAGGTACCTTTTTACCAGGAGGTAGAATCATGGATACTTCTATTCTCTCTTGGTTTCTTCTTGTTAATCTTCTTTAATGAAGCCATTTATAAATGTTCATTTCATAGAAATTGCAAAAGAAATGTAATTTTTAAGAATTTGGAATGACATACAATTGGTACCTTGGTTCACAAACTTAATTTGTTCCACTATTCTGGAAAAGATGGTCACATTTATGTTTGCGCAGGAAGGATAGTAGTGGTCATGTTCCTCAAACAATGCAGAGTACATAAACAAAAAAAAAATCAGTCAAATGCTTTTGTTTACAAACCGAATTGTTCACAAACAAGTGCTAGCAAGCTGAGCTACCACTATATCAATCCATGCATTGCCTACTTGAAAAACTAAGTTAAAATAAGATGCAACTTCTCTTATCACAGGAGAAACCCCATTCCCCACTCAAGGTACTAGGCAGTGACTTGATGTCAGCTAGAAATATGGTATGTGAGACAGTTCTCTCACTGGGCCCTTTACCTAGCAGTGTGTGGGGCTGTCCCACACCACACCTCACTTGCATCAGTCCTTTGCCACCAGCCCATCCCATAGCTCTGTTAGCATGCCCAGGAAGTCTTGGTGTTCACTATACCCAGGAAGATGGCCATCAAAGGTCTGAACATTGGCATCAAACCAACTTGGACTTGGATCCATGCCCCAAGCCTCAAGCAAAACAAAACCTGGTGTCTGGGTCCTTTCCATTGGCTGCACTACCTTCACCTGATACTGCTTTCCACTGCTTAACAGAACATGTACAGAGGAGGGTTGTGTGAGGACAAATCAGATGCCAGTGCTCCTCTGCATACAGGTACAGAGATGTAAAAACAAGAACAAGAGCCTGCATTTAAACACTTGCCAGCCAGTGGTTAGACAGAGGAACCCTAACACTCTAGGGCTTGACTTGCTGGAGCTTGGGTAAGTGAAGGATGAGCAATTTTCCCTGAGCCAGAAGAATTAGTTTTGATAGGACCTGGATGTGCCAGTTAGGAAGTCATCTCATCTTCTCTTGGCCATAGGAGTATCCTCTGGCCTTTGACAGTGAGAAGAGAAGGCCGAGGTCAGAGACTGGACAGGAACTGGATTCACTTCACCACATTCGCCTGAAGGAGATAATTCAGGAAACAGGCATCAGTCACTCACCATCATCCCTGTGGAAAGTCCACCATCTCTCCAGGGGCTGATTTCTGAATGCTGGAGGCTTCTCTCCTCACGTGCCTGGCAGGAAGAGAACTGAAGCACACCACTGGTTGCCATATGTGTCCAGACCAGCCATCAGTTTTGGTCTCAACATGTGCATAACTGTGGACATACACCCCAACTTTGTTGTAGTGATATCCAAGATGCTCAGGGTTTTCAGCAGCCACCTGGCTCTCACAGTGGGGTCCCAGAGCAGGGGTTTCTTCATTAAACTGACCTACTTAGCTCTTGTTCCTGGTTGAGGTGGTTGGTTTGAGAAAAACTGGAAAGCTTTAAATCAAAGGTTAAGTGGATTTTAGCCTGGGCTTCCCTTTTCCTTAAAGCAGAGTTGGGGAACTGGAACCAGGGAGGTGACTTAGGAAAATGTCCCAAGAAGCAAGGTGAGGGGATAAGGAAAGTGAGACTGAAGGAGTAAAGGCCATATCCTACTTAGCGTATGGGCAGCTGACACTGAGACCCACAAATGTCCCACTGAGAGAGCTGGTGTATCACAAACCAGGATGGCCACTGAGAGAACTCAGGGACTGGGGCCTTTACCTAGCACTGAGTGAGGTTGCTTCTCAGGAACACCAATTTCCCGGTTCCCTATTTGACTGAAGAAAGCAGGTGGTCACCTGACCTGAGACCCATGTGGGCAGTATGTGGGGCTGCCCAGCACCATCGTGCTCAAATAGTGTCATGGGACTTTATGAACATCTGTTAAAGATGTCATCAGGTCTCCACTTTGTAGAGCACCTGTAACATGGATCATGTTCCTGTGATAGTGTCCCGCTTCTGCCTCCAGCACCTTCCCCATCCAGCCCTTCATTGCCTCTTTCCCTTTTTCTTCCGTGTGTGTGGGGGGGGATGGGCAGTGAATCTGGAACATTTGCACTGAACTACATTCTCAGAAATTTTTAGTTTTTTAAATAAAGTTTTGCTAAATTGCCCAGGGTGGGTTCAAACACGTGATCCTCTCAACATCTCATAATGCTGGGATTACAGGATGCCTCTTCCTTGTTCATCCTGTGAATACCAGCTTACCATATGCCCTTCTCAGTTTTCTTGTCTGTAAAATGCCAAGGAAGTATCTATGGAGCATTGTCCAAACAATAAAGATAAATATATTGATGTATGGATAAAGAAGGAGGGAAAGTGCTCAGAACATATTAACTTTTCCCAGTGGAAATTATTACAACAACCATTGAATCCTTCTGGCTCTTTTATCCCAGGCCCTCCCTAGTTTCCTTAGCAGGATCACAGAAACCAGCCCAGATAACATCGCTCTGATCTCTATGGATGCCATCTTGAACTTGGGCTTTGTTCTTCTGTAGAGAACAGTCAACAGAACAAAGTAGGAAACCCAGCAAGGCCAGGCCCTCCCCACCAAGGGATCTCTTACCTGAAATGTTCTCTTGTAAAGACAGCATATTACGCAAACATCTGACTTTGCTCTCTTCTAAATCCCCACTAAAACTATGGAAAAGAAGTGTGTAAAGTGGGAGGTGGAACAGAAGGGAAAAGAAGAGCACATAAAGTTGAAGAAAAGTCAGCACAATTGCTGTATACCAAGTCCTTAATCTAGATAGTGAAGAATAAATTAGGGACAAGTGTTTAAAAGTCTGCTATTGCCGAGAAGCCTATTGCTATTATTGGTAAAACTTAGATTTATTTTTTTTCTGAAAGCATTTTTCTTTAATCCTCATATATGATTGTTAGTTTTCCTAGGTATAGAATTCTGAGGTGTTCATCATTTTCCTTTAAAATATTATAATAAAATGCAGACCATGCTTCATTTCCAATTTAAATGTTATGCAAATGTTTACTGAGTAATATTCAAATAGTTATGCAAACTATTATGCAAATATTGGATAACTAATATCTTTTCAAATGAAAGCTACTGCTTGGCTAACCTAGTGCTTTTCATATGCAAAGCACTTGTGTGAATAGCTTCACTGCAAAAGTTATTTCGAAAAGATAGTTTCATTAACTGTTAGATGAACTTTATGTTTTCAATCAAATTTTAATTAAGGTGAAATTAAAGACATATATTGCTATCAAAGGTAAGTACATAAGATTTGCTTTTCAACAGTTACAGGAGAACATTATATAGATATTCATAATGATGTCTGAAGTCCTGAAGGAGACTAAAACTTAAAGTGTGATAGACTTTCTTAAACTCTAAGAAATGGGACACCATACCCCTTCTTGGTTTTTGTGGTCACTGTCTTAGTTTCTTTTCTCTTGGCTGAGACTAAATAACCAACACAAGTTAAAGGAGGAAAGATTTATTATAGCTCATAGTTTATATGGGTCTCAGTCCATAACCACCCAAGACAATGTGGCCCAGTAGAAGAGCATCAGAAAGAAGAAATCGTTCATGACCTGGCAGACAGAAGGCACAAACACCAAGCAACAACCAGTAGCTTGACTTCCATGTTACCCTTTTATTTCACTCAAGATAGTAGCCTTGTGAATGGCATCACACACACCCCATGGTGAAGCTTTCATTATCTACACTTTTAATCCCAGCCTCATACACTTAATCCATATTCATATACCCTAAGTCCAGTCAGCTCCAAAAAGTTTCACTTATGAGCCTACAGGGTCTTGAGGCTAAATCTAGCTCCAAGCCATAACATTCACTGAATTGATGATCTGAAGAAACTATCTAATATCCTTTCTGTCCCACCACATAACCTTCTCAGTTATTTGAGATTGTTTAACTTTTCTGTGCCTCAGTTTACTCCTATGGCAATCAAGGATAACAATAGTATGTGCCTCATAGAGTTACAGTTATTAAATGAGATATGTGTCATCCATGTTGTCCAGTGCCTGGCCCATAATGTTGTAGAAATGTTTGGTATGTGAGAGGATTGAAGGTAGTAGAGCAACAAAGGAAAATTTCTTTTCTGTGGAAGGTAGTCACCAAATGCACATTATCTGTCACATGAGAAAGTTATGTATGCTTTCTCCTTTTATTTAATTTAACAAACATTTAAATGACTACTATGTAGTAGGTGCTCTGCTTCTGGTGCTAAGAAACTGGTCACACCCTAGAATCCATGATCCACTGTCATTTATCAACAGGGGATGAGGTAGAATAGAAGAAATAATGGTGTGCCCCCACAGTCCTGAGATAAAATGCTAGTGTCTAGGGAAGTGACTCCCTCACAGGCTTTTGTGATCTTTTGCAATTCAGACTTTGGCTCTCCTTTGCTCAAAGCTCATTGAGGGCTTCTCACTGAGGTAGGATAATAGTAACCTTGTGTTACAGGTAGGTAAGCTAGCTAGATGTCTTATAGGCAGTTAGACAGACTAGCCCTCGAAATCAAAAAGAAGAAAGCAACACGGAAGACAGTCAAAGAGACCACCACTGTAGGTTAATATTATCAAAGGCAAAAAGCACCTCACCTACGTAGGATAAACAGCAGTGCTTGAGATTCTAAGTAGGTATCAGTCTCCCAAGGTAGAGGGCCAGGACCTTAACCTACCTCTCCAAGAAAAGACTCCAGACTGAAAACTTTTGTACACTTATTACAAGACTTGATTTCTTATTGGATCCCCATTTAATTGGTATTACCTAAGCAACTATATTTGTTGTAATCTTATTGGTTGATCATAGTTTTGTCCTTCTTGTGATTTCTCACTGGATCAATATTACCTAAGCCAATATACTTTCAATGTTACTGGTTGACTATAATTTTGTCCCACTTTAACCTCACTTCACCTCATGGCTTTGTTCCATAAAATCCCCTGAAAAGTGAGGTGAGATTTCTGAGTCCAGAAATCTCCACCCCAAAATAAGTCCAAACTCTTATGCAAGTACAAAGGCACTTTATTGACACAGCCGTGGGTCTGCTGAGCAAAGTCAGAGACCTCAAAATGGGGCAGGCTTGCCTCTTTTATAGTGTTTTACAGATTACATAGTTCCCTTGTGCGCCCCCTACCTCCCTTCCCTCCCCCTTCATCCCCTCATGTGATTTATATTTTACAACCTGTTTTCTTTTGTGGTATGTCAGCATTTTGTCCCAGGACATTAGAGCAGGAAATGAGGTAAGGGTTAAAGTGTCCCAGGATTCAGGAGATGACTAAAGATTTAGGAGACTATGTTTTCTGAGATAACGAAGGAAGGGTAAATGTTTATTGTGGTTCTTATGGGGACAAAGAGCAACAGCAAAATGGAGTTTAGCTTTTACAATGGAGTTACTTGGGCTCTTCAAGTGCATCACCCACTTTTGGGTCCTCCTTCTGTCCCTCTTAGGCAGAAGCTTTCTCTCTCAAAAGTTTTCCTACTGTGAACTTCCATCATTCCTAAAATTAATTCTTCAATTTTATAGAACAAAAACTCGCATTTCAGGTATCTAGCAGGTTGGGAGCTAGACTTTCTCCCCTATATCACTAGCAGTTGCTGGAATTATGGATCAGAAAAGACAGAAACAAGCCTTGTCACCTCCCAAACAAATGCTTAGTTTGGATTCCAAGCAAACAGTGACTACTTGCCTCCTTTGTGAGACTTAAGTCTTCAGTATCTCAGCTTGATTAGCACTTCAAAATCACCTCAAACAGGCCTCATGGTGTGGCTCCAGAGGAAGGGTTTACCAACACTACTTTGTCCCAGTGGCTGTGATTTGCCTAGGGAAGGAGGTGACAAATGAGCACATTGACCCTTGGAGCTCCTCCTCTGTACTGCTGGGTTTGCTGAGGGTAGTCTGTCTAGCAGGGGAACCATCTGGCATGAAGTGGGTGTTCAGTGGGTTGTCCACAGAGTTAGAGAGGATGAACACCGGCTTTCCTACTCACGAGGCAAAGGATGCGCAGGCAGATGAACAACCTGTGGGAAAGCAGTTTCTGCAGCTCCAGTTCCAAACCAGGCATTGTTAATTAAACCCAGACCTTTGGGACTTCCAGAGGAGGTGGCCTGTGGGCTGACATGGTCAGCACAGCAGTTAAACATGCCAAGGGCAACACAGACACTACAATGAGAAACAGAGGAGGAGCTTATCTCATTGTATGTTAATGAGTCTTAAATGTGCAGTAATTGTTCTGGGTCCTGGGGATATAATCCGCCAAGCAATTACACTTTGCCAGACCTTGGAAGAAAATCTGGGAAGTAGCCTTTCTCAACTGCAGCAGCTAGAGCGGGGCTGCTCACGTGGTGTTTCCCCTGTCTTTTCAGCATTAGCCCATCCTACCTCCTCTGTGGAGCCTGGCTGGAGCTCCTGATGATTCCGGCCTCCCTCCAGGGTGGACCATATGCCAGGGTGACTAGGTGGTGTATCTTTTTTTTTTAATAAAACACAACTAGTATTGATAAAGAAAATATAAAAGTTGTTCTATGAAAGACTAATTTTTCATATCAAAAGTTATTAGCAAATGACAATGGTAAATTAATGGTGCATCATGATTTAAAAAGAATATATTTTTGAAAGAGTGTAAGGGTAAATAACGAGGGGAAAATGAATGTGGTAATAAAGAAAAAAGAAAACAGATTGTGCATATAGGGGGTAGGGGGATGCAGGATGGGGGAAAAAGGGAAAAAATGAGAATTAAGTCATGTCATATTCTGGTACAAACTCTTAATGTTGAAAGCAATTATAATGTGTATTCATAATGTACCAATAAAGATACTTTTTTTAAAAAGAATATATTTTTGCTTGCTACTTTCAGTTCATTTCATGATAATATGAGACCCTTTTTTGCTTAAAGCATTTTAAATATTTGCAAAGTATCCCACATTTTGTGTAATTTTGAACAACTCTTTCTTATTTCACTGCATTTATTATTCTTTCTAGTCTTTATTTTCACTTTCAGTTTCTCACAGCAGAGATAATGCATTATTTACATATACATGTCTTGTTCATTTCACTTAAAAGCATGTTCTTAAGGTACATCCTTTTACCTATAAATTTCTCAAGTTTATCCTTCTTTATGGCCAAATAGTACTCTATTATATAAGTGAACATCTTTTTATCTATTCATCATTTGATGGGCACTGTTCAAATATGTGCATGATTTATTTCATTTAAGAGTATCCATTTAGCTATAAATATCTGAAACTCATCTTTCTTCATGGCAGAGTAGTACTCCACTGTATAAAAAGATCACATATTCTTTATCCAAACATCAGCTGATGGACATAAGGGCTATTTCCAAGATTTAGCTATTTAACACTTTGTGCTGCTATAAACAGGTGTGTATATATCACTCTGATATATCTTTCTGGAATTGAGGGGATCCCCTACAAGGCAAGACTTTCACTACTAGAATCAAGAAAGCCCCAGGGAAATCAAGACAATCAGCCTACTCTCTTCCTTACGTATCCACTGGTGCAGGCCCATGATCCTATCAAAGGATGAGTGCGGTATCCTTTTGAAGAGGCCAGAGTGGCCCTGCTCACTCCCTGCCTTGCTTCCAGTCTGGTACCCTCTGACATTGAATGATCTCAACTACAGGTCTCCAGAGCCAGCTATGGATCAGAGTTCCAAGGAAAAACAGTAGAACAGCTGAAGGGTTTCGGTAGAGTTGAATGGAGAGCTGTTAGTAAAGGTGACATCCGAGTAAAGGGGGAAAAAAAAGACAATGAAATACTTAGATCTAGGGACTAAAGGAGGCCTTTTGCATGATGAAGCCAGAAGCATCAGTAGATGGACCCCAGAAGAGATGGGCTATTGACACCCAGTGGCAAAGGAGGAAGGGTTAGGGTTATCCCTCTCCCTACCCTCCCATATCCCACGAGAATCTCCATAGACCAGCTTTTACTAGAAGCCAAGGGGTCCTGGGTGACACAAGCAATACAGTCAGCCTCTCAAAACACAGAGTAGGTATGAAGTGGGCCTTGAACAGATCTGTAAACCCCAGCATGAACCTGGGTAAGAAGTTGACCCCAGAGACCAGCCTCAGGGCTCAACTGGGCCTTCCTCCCAAGATGCAAAACTGAAACTACGCAGTTCTGGAGTCCCACAGATTTGACTGGCCCCTCTTTGTGCCAGGCTCTTCATTCTCAGATACTATACAAGAACAATGACACCAACCTCATAAGGGCTTTTAGGACTGAGGGGGTGGGGGTAAAATCTTAGGAAGAACATTGGTCATTGACAAGTTTTGAGACCAGTGGTTATAGGCTATGTGAAAGGCAATGAAAACATGATGTGTTTTTTTTTTCCTTCTTTGATAATTTCTATGTAGAAAAATAAGAAAAATTCTTTGACCTGCATAACAGGCCTGAATAAACTATATTTAATACATACAGTGCATCCTATGGCTGGAGTGTAGTCTTGTCACAGGAGCTTTTTGTCCTGTATCAATCATGTTACACGGGCTGTCCACTATGTAATAAAAATAATCTACTCAATCTTGTTGAATATCACAAACCCCACAGCCCTTGGCATGGGTCAGCAACCACATGAAAGCGTATCCCTCAGGTTCCTTTATGTGGTCCCCTCTTTTGACTGTTGCACTGACTCTCAAGGCATGTATTTCAGTGAACTTTCTTCTGTACTTATTCAACTCTTGACAAGTCCCTTTACCGCCTCCATCATCAGCCCCCTGCATGATGTCTCCCATGACACCATAGATCTAACAACCTTACAGTTTCAAGCTATAGCCCAAGAGACTATAACCTCTTCTGAACATATGAATAAGTTCTAAGACCTACACAAAGTCCAGACTGTTGGTGATGAGTTGAAAAATCTCAAGGTCTGGCAGACAGCAAGTTTTCTACAAAGAGAGCTAAAAAGAAACCCTTTTCCTTTGAAGAAAAGGAGTAAACAGAAGACTTTTTTCCTCTGAAGTTGGTCAAAACAGCTCATTTCTTTTGAAAAGGAACAAACATGTTGAAGGAAGGAAATAATGTCCTTTGAAAACTCAAGTAATCATATAAATACAGACTGAGCCTTAACTTAGTGCAACTGCCATCTTGATACTTCACACTGCAAGGTGTATTCTCTCCTCTCTCTGAAAACCTGTCATGCCACAAAAATTCTCTTGTAACTCTGTATGACTGCCCTTGTGCCGTGTCTGACATCGTCACAAACACGAAGGGCAGAGGTGCATTTCCAGTCCTTTATGGTGGTGTTAGGACAAGCTTCCTGATGACAAAAGTGAAGGGTTAAAATTGAATGTATAAAGATCTTCCTAATACCTATGAGTGCTGTAACCTTCCTCTAAAGATTATATGTCAGAATGCCTGGCAGAGTATCCTGACAGGAGCAGAAACTCCTTGATAGCCTGGCCTTCTCCCAAGGATGTTCTCTTTCTAGAAGACAAAGGTATTGATGTTTTCAGACCCTTGGCCAGTTTCTGGGTGGTACACACTCTAGTCACACACACACATTTGAGAGATTGTCTGTGATGTGTCAGCAACCACAGTCATATCAACTTGATATATGGACATAAGAAATGTCCAACTAGATTGGATTACAATAGTTCTGTGCATGGTTGAAGGGATGTCCTGAAAAAAGAAGACTCACCACAGGTATGAGTGGCATCAATCAACAGACTAATAGCGTGAATAGAATAAAAAGTAAACTATGAAAGAAGGCTCACTTCTGTTTCTTTAGAGGAGCTCCAGTCTTCCCCCTCACCTTGGACATCATCTTCTGGCTTCCAGGGCTGACCCTTCAGCCTCCATCACAGATCCTGTGACCACTTGATATGAATTCACACTGAGACACCACAGTGAGCACCAGGTCATTGATCTTTGACTGGATCCTTTGGATCTCCAGGGCATGGACATCCCTTTTACACTTGTCTACAACCTGATCCTGTGGGCGGTCATTGTAAGTTTGCCTAGTGAATCCTTATATATTTATTCATCTTACATTAAATCTGTCTCTAGGGAGCACTGACTGATACATAACCACTTTTGTCTCAGCTGCTGTTTTGGGAGCCTCACTGGTCGGAGGACTTTGGAGTCTCATCTGTGAAGATGGTACAACCCAGACTCTTCCCAGTGGGAAACCTGAGAGCCATTTAACTGGACTCCCTGTGGTTGCAATTGCAATTTTAGGTGTTATAGCTCTTTTGATATGGTGATATGACCTTCTTTCTGTACTCTCTTCTGTGCAATCATGTATGTGTAAACAATTTATTAAGCTTTGTTTAATTATTTTCACCTTGGTGTTAGAGGTTTTTGTTATATGTGGGTCCAGATCTCTAAATTAAACAGTTGCAACTGTAGTCTATTAAAGGCTATAAAAGGCATGCAGCAGAGTCTGACAGCCACTTGGAGAATAGGGAATGAGTGGGACTTCACTCTTACGAACTTGGACTTAACCCTCTCCATGGCACCCCTTTAGGAAAAGTGCCACTCTTGGCACAAAATACCGTTTTTAGTGTCTGGTCCCTGCTGATCCGTGACTTGACCAGTTTTCTCTGGTAACTGAGGATCAGATTGGACATTCCTGGAGACTTCTTGTGAGGACTGAGGAAGGCTGCGGATGTGCCTGGTGCACACTGCGCCCTCCACAAAGAAACACAGCAGGCATCGTTGTTAAGCTTAAAAGAACCCTCAGGGAGGAAACCTGGTAAACTCTGCAGAAATCCTGGCCATGCTCTCCAAAGGTGGTGTGGGTGGGAATTCTCTCCCTACTCAGCATGGTCAGGTCACAGTCTCTAGTCATTCAACCAAGCTATGATCTAGAAGTTTCCAGGAAAGCATTCTATAGGTGAGGTTCAAGGCCAGTCAGCTTTAACAAAGGTTGGTGTATAATCTGGACAAGCTTAACTCAGTCACTCCAATAAAGATATGAATTTAAAACAAAAAGCTATAAGGGCCAAACTGAACTTTTGTGGATGGAGAGGAAATTCTTCCTGAGTACACCGACTTCATTAGGGGCCTAAGCATTCCACTCAGTCCACACTGGACTTGTCCAGCCTGATCTCCACAGTCATGTCAACCACCTTCCTGTGGTAATTCTTCATATCTATCTTCTTCTAGCTCTGGTTCCCTGGTTGATCCCTGCTGCACACAGCACCCAGTACTTTGAGCAATTAAAAATTCCTCAGGACCTGCTCATCAACAAGTATGGAAGGAGGATTAGATGGGTCCCACCTGGTTCCAGGCTCTGCACTTCTTCATTACCTGCAGAAGTCCAACCCTGCAGAAGTCCTGGGCTCCAATTCCAGGAATTGTGAGTGAGTGAATGTGTGCCAGGAGCAATCCTATCTGGGAAAATTAATTGAACAACTGGGACTATGATTGGGCTGAGTTTTCCTGCCTGCAGACCAACTATGACATATCGAGACTCTTTATCTTCAACTCTGGGAAAAAAACAGACTCCAGTGGCCCCATCAGTTGTGATGCTCCAGGGCAGAACTACACCAGTACCTTCATCACATAATTCTGCATTGTTCTCAGATGTCAGAACATGCTGCCCTCTAAGTGACTGGTTGACCTGTTACATTTGCTGTTCCTAATGTACCTAAATGACTGCCCTCTGAGTGATACATAGCATTGCTTGCTTCCGATGGACTAAATAAAAGGTGTGGCAAGTTTAGTTGTGCCATCTCTGTTACCTAGAGTAGTATGGATCAGGCCCAAGCTCAGCTTCTTCTCTAAATCTCATTTCTGCCTATTTATTATTTTGCCTCATGCAGTCAGACTCACAAGAGACTAAAACTTAATTGCAGGGGTCTAGTTTCATCCCCTTGCCCTGTTCCCCACGAATACGGATTGTGTTTCCAATGCCCCATGTGTCCTTCAACTTTATACCTTGTCACCTACATCATGCCCAGTATTTCTACCTGCAACCTAGACAGGGAGAGAATGTCTGTGAAAGTCAAGGAATGAGGGGAGGAGAGAAACCTACCCTGGGCCATAACTGTGCCTCATGCCTGGAGCATAGCCAGGGCTTTCTATCTGCCCAGATCTTTGTCTCCTCATTTGTCTGATAGTTGTAGGAGACTTTATCACTTAGCATTAACTGTGTGAGCCACATCATTTTGTCCAAGCAGTAAATGTAGGACCTTCCCTCCCTTCAGATGTAAAACCACATCTTAGGTGCTAGAAGCCCAGAACTGGGATCATAGAAGTGCAAATAACTGGGACTTCCAATGCTGGTGCAGGTTGTGGTCCCCATATTGTTTGAGACAAGAGCAATGCAAGTGTGGAAATGGGATCCCTGGAAAATAATCCACATTGTTGCCTTGGTCAATGGCACTCTTGTTTTTCCCCTCAGAAGCAAAGAGCCATTATGACCTGCTGCATCTACCAGAAGACATATTGGAGCCCTATTAGGAAACTGCAGTATTACTGGACTGCTGTCCCTCCAATGTCACATGCATGATGACAATCATCCTTACCTCCTAGGACTCCACCCCAGGTCATCCCTCCCTACTGACCTTAATTGGCACTTATACTAGACAAGCTGACTGTGATGGTGAGTCATAAACATTTGCCAGAGATGTGCAGGCAGCAGAAAGGAAAAGGAGGACCTGAACTTATGCATTTCTTCCTCCACTATACTTCACCAACCCAGAGCAGTCACCAGAGCTGTTCAAATCTCCCAGACCGCCACACTCCAGCTGCAAGGAAGAAATCTGTGACACCACTTTTTAGGATGTGCACCAGTTCCTACCATCATAGATTTTGGAGTCTGTGCAAGAGATGAGGGAGAGCCAGTAAGCAGAAGCTTGCTGCTTCCCATACTCTACCCACCCACTCTCCTGGCACATTTCTTGCCTGCCTTCAGTGTTCCCTGAGAAGCTACCTGCCATGGCCTTAGGCTCTACAAACCTCTACTGCTCCTAAACAAGGGCCTGGCAGGAAGAAGGCAGCCCCTGGCATCTTTAATGAACCTCAGAAGACCAGGGAGGCCTAGGTCAGGAGGTGGGTAGAGGAGGCAGCAGGAATCCAGACAGCAGGACCTGCCCCAGGGGCTTCTGCTCCCAGCTAGAGTCACCATTTCATCTGCTTGATGTCTCCTCCTTCCCAGAAGTCTCTGTCCAGATCCTCTTCCCCATGAGTTGGTCCTGGTTGCCCGTTGTACATCACAGATGTCTGGCTGCCTACACTGAAGCTGGACTACCCCCCCTCCCTTTCCCTTCTCTTCCCTTTCCTTCCCTTTCTTTCCTTTCCTTTCCTTACTTTACCTTCCTCTGTTCTACACATCATTTTCAAACAGACTATCATTTCTATGCTTACTGAGCATTTTATCCCACCAAGAAATATGAACTCTTTAAAGCATTTAGTTGATTAATACTCACTTTTGTGTTGAATAGATAATAGCTTTTCAAAGACTATTTCTTGAATGAATTGAATGTTTTAAATATGGCTCAAATTTGACCCCCACGTGCATAGGTGCTCAATAAACATATGGTTTTGCATTAATGGACTGGGTATGTGATAAATGTACACATGGAATCTAATCTGCTTTTCATCAATTAATATCCTGGTATACTTGGGACTCCATATCTAACCAGCATCAGAGTCTCTTCTTCAGCCATTCCCTACATGACTGTTAGCGTAGTATTTTAACCTATCTGATACACAAATCAAGAACTGCTGCAGAGTCCTGTACCTGTTGCATACTGCACAGATGAACTCAAACAAGATAAAGTTTGTAAATCTTCAATAAGAGGACTGAGAACATGGTATGTGCATAGCTGCCCTTTTGTACATGTATGTCATCTCATGCATGATGTGTGGTGGTCAAGTGACAGGACCATAGGAATCCATGAAGAGAGCTTCAGGAAAGTTTTTGCTCTTATTTGGAAAGCACTCATTATGCTGAACCTGGTGATGAGTTCTAGTAGCTCCCCTTGTTGGGCAATTACTACTATGTTCTTCCTTGGTGTTTGTCTGACTGTTTGCAGATGAGGAAAGTGCCAAAGAGCCCAGGGACAGTTTATGCTAGAGCTCACTTCTCCAAGATGTTTGCCAGCATTTCTGAGTGGGTTCATTCTGAGTGGGACACAGAAGCACCCATGGAAGAAGCAGCTGTGTGGAAAACTGGCCCCTGCAATCTGGAACATTCATATTTATAGCCTTTGATTATGAAGTTTGCACTTCCTGAAAGATAAACCTTGTGGTCTTTGAGTCACTGCCAGGCAAGAGTCATGGGGGCATCAGAGTCTTAGGTTTTGTCACTGGTTCCAATCACCCTCAACTCTATACAAGTACTTTTCCCTCTGGTCCTCATTGGGTCTCCCAGGTGAACACCATAGATCCCTGCTGTTCTTCTGGCTTATATCAGACTCTCAGTGGACCTTTCCCACTTGGTGACACCTGAACCTCAGTAACCCTGACTTTGAAACCACAGTGATGCACTGGAAACAGTGGGTGGGGTATTACCACTATAACCAGGTGATATCAAGGTATTTGTGGGGAGAGAGAAGGGAATGTGGTCAGATTCTAGAAATAATGTAAAAGAACAACCAACAAGAATTCCTCAAGAGTTCAGGTATGGAGTAGAAAAGAGAGGGGAAAAAAATTCCAAGTTCTTCTATCTGGATACCACAAAGGTGAAAAAGGATGAGCAGAGGGAGTCTCAGTTCAGCTAAAGTCACAAGCCCATTTTATTTGATTCCATCTCTCTTCTCCCTTGAAACAAAACTTGTCTACACTCTGGTTGCATCCTCTACTACAAGCTGCCCTGGTCACACAGTCCTGAGGCAGTGTTGCAGAAGGGATCTCCACACTTTAGGACAAATTTCTTTCTTTTCTGAGGCCTTTTGAAAGAAATGTCCCAACAGGATTGTGCCACACCCAGCAAACACGATGGACCATGTAACTGCCACCCTGGGCTCTGCTCTTAGACAGTGGCCCATCAGCTGTCCAGGAGACACTGGGTCAAAGCAGCCCCCACCCAACCCTTTCCTGAGTGAAGACCAAGACAGTTGCAAATGTGCCATAGAGATTTTAATGGAAAAAGAGAAAATTTCAAAAGTACATTTTACAATACTGCAATAAATAATTCCTCCTTTACAGATATCATAAAATATATATGGGTTTGCTTAAAGCGTTCATTACAAAAGAAAAGTAAAATCCCCTGCACAAGGTATGCATTTTACATAAGCTGGATGTCTGTGAAGATATGTAAACACTGGCGACACAGGATTTTATTTTCTCATTGTTCAGGAAAGCTACAGTAATAAATACACTTGATGGTCATCACATTCTATTAAGCTTCAGAACAGCATTCTAAGGCCATTTGTGAAGATGCCCTCTCTACACAGACCAAAGAAGAAAGGACAAACATGGGAACATCCACAGCAGCAAAGGCTTCTTTGATAGTTGTTTTTAGCAAGTCTGGTGCAGTCCCACCAAGGCCTGAGGCTTCCACCTCAGCTGGAAGGGGCATTCAAAGCTACTTTCCCAGCACAGTGGGAAGTCAGGAGCTTGCAAAGGGCTGGGGACAAACCATGCCACCCTCCTGAAGGGGTGGTCACACTTGTCCCTAGGGTAATCAGATCCCATTTCTTGTAGAATTGTCCTGGAGTCTACCCATGCGCCACCATTACCACCAACAAGATGTGCCTAGGCACGCCTCCAGCAGCCTCACCATCCAAACCAAACCCTGGTCCTCTCATTGCACTGTATATTGATGTTTAGCAACGCAAAAAAAATTTACAAAAACAGAAATGCAGAGACTCAGAGATATCCAAAGAATGTGTCCACACACCCGAGTGAGTGCGCGTGCACACGCGCGCACACACACACACACACACACACACACACCCCAAATGATTAGATGAAAGTCTACATCCCCATGCCCCCAACCTCCTAAAGTGCCCCCCTTGTGAGTATGGCCAATCATTTTGATGAATATGTGTGATACTAACTCAAACTTAATTTCTATGCCTGGGATCACACAGTGCTTTTCTTTCTTTTTAATATCATGAAGTGCAGGATACACATTTAGCTGAAGCTAAGACTGCATATCTAAGAAGGATTATCAGCAATTTGTTGGCCTGTGGGAAAAGACTAGAAATTATTTTTCCTAGTTAATCAACTTTCTGGTTTAAATTTTGCTTATCATCTTTGATGTCTTTATCCCTTTTCTCCAATGCATTTTTAATTGAAACCCTTCTCATCAATGTCTTGGACATAACAAGATATCTTCACATCTTCCCACTAGGGTTAAGCTATTTCCCTACTTGAACCTTGCTCAGTGGTGTCCCTAGTGTCACTTAGCTCAGTGCAGTCTACTTGGTGGAGATTTCTGATAAGGCAAGGGTAGGCTGAGATGACCTTGTAAGGGCCTTCCCCGCCCAGAACCAGCTGTCACAATGCTATTTGTGAACTGAATAAACAAATATATAATTAGCCCTTTTCAGGAGTATGTGCTTCTCTGAGGAGCCACCAAATTATAGAGAAATCTTGCTAATTGTGGGTTCTGCTTCACTAGGTTCCCACTAATCACATTTTTATTTTTATTAGATTTTTGTTTCTCTACCCAACTTCTAAGATTCAGCTCAAGGAAATGAAACAGTTATTAAGGAATGTTCTGGTTCTATGCATGTTCTTCTCACCATTTCCAGTTGTGAGACCTTGGGAACACATGATCTAATGGCCATTTAGCCCCCCCAATGCCCTAGCTGTCATTGACCCACAGATGTTCCATCTGTGCTGTAAGGAAGTATGGAACCATTACCTGCACCAGCCCCTGCTGCACAAGGGAAGAGGGCCTGTGGAGCCTCAAGGCCCCATTGCTACAGCTTATGTCCAATCACTGCATCGTCCTCTTAGTGAAGGAAGGTAAAGATTCACCTCCAGTCTGAAGGTAGGCCTCGGCTCACTGGAAAATGCCCCCACCCCATGTTCACTTGCACCCCACTGTCCAAGCATCTGGCTAATGCTGATTACTGGAACCCCACTGGAGGGGGGGGGCATCAAAAGAAGAGTTCAAGGAGCTGGAGAGAGGCATAATTCCTCAGTGAGAGATGTCTGTAGGACAACTCCACTGTAAAACAGGAGATCCTTAAGGGGAACAAGTTAGTCTTAACTTAGGAGCCCAGCCCCATGCTGAGAGGACAGCTTTGTCACCCCTCTGGGCCTTCCCACCAAAATGACAATAAAGAGTTTGCTGTACACTGACACTGACTTCATTTATCCACCACTCCCTGTCTGGGAGACATCTGCTTCTCACCTGGTTATACCAATCCTTTGAAGAAGAAGACAAGAAATGATTGGCCTTGGCCATACAACCTGGTTACATATGAAAGAAGGGAACCCAGGGCATATGTCCCAGTCCCCAACATCCACTGGCACAGAGCTCTGCTTTCAGAGGCCAAGGCTTATGACTGAAGATTACAAGATCTCCTTAAAATCAGCCATATTCTTGATGATGGAAGTCTCCCAGGAATCTGACTAGAATCTCCAGAGACAAGGAGGACCCAGGAAGCTATAAAGACTAAAAGCTTCCCAAATCAGACTCCTTACCTTTTGAAAACTCCTTCCCCGTACTGTAACCCCAATTTCCCCTCTTCTGCCCTCCCAAGTGGCCCTTCACCTTGTAGTAAGTGTCACCATGTCAAGGGCAGTGGATGACCAGAAGGCCACCTACACCCAGACTCCCACTTCACTGCTGGTCCCATACTCCATTTCAGACAAAACCAGGCAAATGTTGGAGGCAAATTCCCAGCCCTTTGTCCCAGAAGGTTGTTCACACCAGTATCTGCACCAATCCCACCCCTCCAGGTCCTTCCTTCGCAGATGGAGAAGGAAGGCTCAGCCAGACGCGCGTGGTCACCAGGATGACAGGTTTGAGCATCACCGTCCTCCAGTTGTTCTCAGATCTACCTCCCAGGAAGAGTGACCTGCCCAAGTTCATACGTGCAGGCTGGAGGGACTCAGTGGAAGCCCTTCATCCTGTGCAGGGGCATCACCAGACTTCCAGATGGCCAGCCCCAGCGTGGGCCTGCCAGCCTGCCCGTCGTGCCAGACAACTCAGGCCTCCGTGTGCCCTCTGAGGTCCGTTGGTATGGAGAAGAGACGCCTAAGAACAAAAGTCTGCATGGTTAATAACAGCAATCAGAGGCCTAATCTGAACATGGCTCGTACCTCAGTTGTATCCATGGTACTTAGCACAGAGCTGGGCTTTTGAACCAGCAGGAGGAACTAGCCACTTCACCCTCTGAACACGCTGGCCCAGAAGTTCCACCTCTTCAACCCCTCCCCATCAGAAATCCTCTCCCCAGCATGATTTACCTGGAGGTGCTGCCCCTCTCCTTCTTGAGGCATGCCTTATGATCTCCTCTCATGGCAGTGGGAGAAACCCAGCCCCCAGCAACTCTTCCTTCCACCCCTACCCTCACCAGGTGCTTGCAGTCAGGACACTTGGCTTGGAGATCCAGCTTTGCCACCTCCCTGAGCCTCAGTAGCCCATTTCCCAAGTGGAGTGGCCTTGCCACTCCCAGGCTCCCAAGGAGAGCATATGTGCAGGGGGTGGTGATGGCTTCTTTGTGCAGTGCTGTTCAGCAAGGGAGTCTGCAGACCCCTGAGTGGTATGGGTCCTAGAAAAGCAAACGTGAGCTGATCTGAGAGACCTTTGAGGGTGGAGGGGACATGCTTCCCCAGGAAACGAAAGGAGTACAGCACAGTGTCTGGCACAGAGCAGGGGCCCAGGAGATGCCATCAGAGCTGATTCTCCCAGACACCCTGGGCACAGAGGGTATTCATAACCTCCAGCTCAAACACAGGTAAACCAAAGCTTAGAAGAGCAAGACCACCACCCACCCACAAATGGCAGAGGCAGGTGCCAGTCATATGAGATGTCAAAGCTTGGGATGGTCTCCCTCAATGCATTGCTGTTTCATGAGGACAAGCAGCCATCTGCTCCTGCCAGCTGCAGGGGCAGCAGAATGAGAAGGGGTAGTGAGGGCTGCTGAGAGACGAGGCCTGTGCCACACACTCAGCATGTCTCCACAGCTGCTTGGCCTCTACCAGTGGTACCACCAGAGGAAAACAGTGCTAACTTGACCCAGTTCCCTCAGGACATTCCCTCCACCACCCCACCTCCTGCAGTGCACAGTGTCCCAAACGTACTTCCATAAGGCAAAGAGGTATGGGCCACCACCTTACAGGAAGTGCTTAGCTGTGTACACCTATTCCCTCCATGGACACTAGGCACATGCAACCAACTAACTAGTGACAGATTTTTATCACGTGGGTCTGGAATACTTTCTGGAGACTTGTACTGAACTACACTATTTCCACTCAGGCAGATCCAACATGCCCTCGTGATCATAGTGTAGATGCAGGAAATGTAGTTGTCTTCTTCCTTCTAGGGTCACCCTCCCCTCTGTGTTTTGCCCAACACTCACTGTTTCTAAGCTTGGGGACCTAAGAGGTTTGCTTCCCAGTATGTCAACCCATGACAGAAACAAGGCCTGAGGGAGTCGAGGGAAAAACATGACTAACCACCGGGGCCAGAGGGTCAGGAGAGACTGTGAGAAGAGCAACACGACATTTCATCTCCATGTGTGTACTGCTGAGTGGCAGTGGAGCCTGTTCAGGCCTAGTTCCCCGATCAAAAGGAAAGGTGACAGCCACAGCCAGGTACTTCCGGCGACCAACACCAAATGGACTGTGCCCCAGACTCGCCAGGGTAAACATCCCAAAGACAGACCACAACTGCTGTCCTTAATGGCGAGGGGCAGTGGCATCATAAGAACTCACATCTTGGAGGTAATAAATGAGAAGGGCACTGTAGGCATTGCCAGTTTTGGAGCCAGTAGGTTGCCGAGAGAGCCTGAGTGGCTTGCAGGGACCCTCACAAGAATCAGCCTGTGCTTCCTGATTACATGTAGCTGGATCATTCCCACTCATGTTTGGGGGCAATGTGATGATGCTCGCCCCGCACTGAAGAGCTCCCAGGGAGAGGCCAGAAATCCAAAGCCTGCTTGGGCTTTGGCTGCGAGACCCAGCATCCGTGGAGGCCTCTCTTGAAGCTGCAGTTAGTTCCCCTAACAGAGGAAAACAACATTTAATATGACTTATTTATTCACATGAAAGCAGTAACCACAGAGGTCCCAAGAGAGACAGACATAAGTGCATAAATCATAGCTACACAACAGCAACTACAGTATTTTGTTGCCAACAGTTCCTCAACCTGAGGGAACAAGCAGACAAAAGCAGGGCATTCTACAAGACTATGGGCCTAGACTCTTCAAAAATATCAACATCAAAAGACAAAAACAGAGAGGGAGATGCCCTCAATTGGGGGGGGGGGGTCTGGGACAACAAGACAAGCAGGTCAGGGACATATTCTTGGATGGCATCTTAGATTCACAAAAAGCTCTGCAGGATATTTTGGGGACCATTGGGAAATCTTTGTGTACAGATTATAATAGATAGATAATATATTTTACTAAATTTCTTAGGTGTGACAATGGCACTATGTAGGAGAATGCGCTTGTTCGTGAAAGATATACAGTTTTTTCTTTGGCTGAACCACCTAAAAGTTGTAGACGTGACACTTTATCCTCCAAATTTCTCTGAGTGAGGATTGAGGGGGAAGGAAAGAGGGTGGCAAAGTGTTAAGGCTGGTGGGTCTGGGAGTAAGGGATAGGCTCATTGCATGAGTCCTTCAACTTTTCTGTAACTCTGAAGTTTTTCAAAACAAAGTTGGTAGGAGGGTTATGATCATAGATTTTTGTTTTCCTGGAGCAGCAGCCTCTATCAAGGTGTGGTCATGAAAGAACCATATCAAATGGACTAATGCTCAGCACTCTGAGGAATCCAGAGAACACTGGGCCTCGGCTCATGTGGAGATCATTGCTTTCTGCCATTGTTTGTGTCTCTTCATCGTCCCAGCTCCCAGTCTCCTGCCAAATGAAACTTTTTTGGCTTTCCTTTCAGGGGCTCAACCTTCAAACATACCCGGTGATCAGAATATCCAGGCTCAATGTCTGTCGGTCAAGTTCCTTAGTTCTCACCTATGCTGTCCCACTGTGTGAAGGAGAAAGCTACAAGGCTCTGGGAGTGAAATAACTTCCCGAAGCCCAACGAGGCAAGACACAATGTGCTGCCACTCTTTCTTTGCCTAGGATGCTTCCAGGATCCCACGAAGACCGTGACTCTGCAGCAAAAACATTTTACACAAGTGAGCCCCCAACTCACACCACTTTAAGAACTAAGTCACACTCGTCCATGACCGTGACTGCGATGCTGATTGAAGGACACATTCCAGCGTACATCTCAGATCTCACACTTCTGTGGATGCCTTTCCTGGGCTTCTCAGCTAGGATTTACTATAAAAAGAATACAAGAGAAAAGAGGCCAGAAGCCTCAGAGGTTCGTGATCACTTTCCCCTCTCATCTCCCTCTTCTACCCAATGCACACAGATAGCAGAGCTCTCTAACATTGTTCTCTCTACCTTCCAGCTACAAAGGCCTGTGTCCCAGGGGACACAGGACCCCTTGGGCTTTCAGATCTAGATGAGGCAGAGAAAAATGACTTGCTGAAGCTTATCTGTTGTTTCTTAGTTACTGTCCAGCTGTTTTCAGTCAAGTCCCTGTGCACCAAGAGCAAACAGGTGGGCTGAGATGAATCCTGCTCCTACTTTGTCAGGGTGGGCTTCTAATGAGCACATTCCCAGGAGGTTCTTCCACATAGCAATTGGTATCCACTTACTTGCTCCCCTGGAAAGATAAGGCATCCAGAGGACTCTTGGGTAGCAAATGATCTGCTAAAGTCATGCCTGATCGCAGGCCACCCTCAAACAGTAGTGCACACCTGGAACACAACAGGCTTGCAGAGACAGTGATCAAATTTAGAGCTCAGGAGCTTGCTGGGCTTAGAGGTTGCTGCCTTTGTTTCATGACAGAATGGTGCAAGTGGAAAGAACAGAGCTGGTCCCAGCTCTGGGAATAACTGGGAATTTCAGAACCCAGAGAGGCTGGTTCACTTCCATGTAGAGTCTAATAGGCTGACAGTCAAAATAGCACCTTCTGCTTGGTATGATACCATGAGGATTGATACGGGATGCTCTCTATAAAGCAGTGAGCCCAGGGCTCCAAGATAAGCAATACCACTGTCCATCTTCTTCCTGTCTTTGATGGAGTAAAGATGGAGATCTCTCCATGGAAAAGAGTTCAAGTGAGAGTCAGAAATCGTTAAGTATATACAAGGCATGTTGACGGCTGTAAGATGAGGCCACCTCCTGCGTTTCTTCTAGAACTCAACTCTTCCTGAATGTGTCCTGACAGGATCTGAAACCCAATCAGTCACACAACCTGTGTGCTTTCATCGCCCTGGCTGGCTGAGTATGGTTAACTGGAGGAGAATACAAAGTTCACTGGGCAGAAGGAAAGTACCACATACACAAGGGAAGAAGAGAGGCCAGAAACATGAAAAAGTCTGGCAACAAGGGATCTTTGGAAGGCTGTACATAACAGCAATGACAACAGCAGCCAGGACAACAGTAGAAAGAGTTATAAGTGTGAAGACCCAAATTCTGGCCACATGACTTCATACAATGTTCACCTCTCTGAACTTTGGTCTCCTTCCAAGGTATTCATCCTTTGGAAGGCTGAGCTGGCAGCAAAGAGCAAAAGACACCAGAGGAACACAGAATCAAGACAAGGTGTAAGTTGCCTCCACTACTCAAATTGTCATCACCAGAGGAGAAGTATTCATCCTGTTTTGCTGCAAAGAAGGGAGTCAACTCTGTGAAAACATAGAGAATGTGTTCTATGTTTCCCTGGGAAGAGAGGCTCTCCCTGCCACATGAAGCATTTAAGCAGAATGGTCACTGCATGACCACCTTATGCAGGTATTTTAGTTGGAAACCAGCTCTGCAGGGAGGGTGGAGCCAATACCCCTCTGACTGACTCCGTACACACCCCTGTGGAGACACAGAAGCAGAATCCTTCCTAAGAGGGTTAAGTTGGGACCCTTTGGTGTGGAGGAATCAGCATTTTAGACCCTTCTGGAGTTGGGACCAAGATTATGGTCTCAGTTCTGTCAAGGATCAGCTCTGCAATATTGAGCAAATTCTTCATCTTCTCAGTTCCATGTGAAGATCAAAGATTATCACACACACCCCCCCCCCATTTGAGGGCAAATCTTACAACGATTTTCCGGAGCAGCCTCCTCCAAAGCATAAAGTACTCTGCAAATATGCATTCATATTTGTACACCTACGTATGACCTCCGAGAGCCATCACTCTCTTCAGAGAGGAAAAAAAGTTCAAGAGCAACCGCTTCTATCCTCTGAACATACTTTAGAGCCCTAAGGAGGGCGCTCCATAGAACGAGATCTGGAAAGCAAGTGAACTCATAAAGACTTTGAAGGCTGATAACTGTCAACTTTGGCCAAGAGAGTCTAAGGTTCACAGACTCTTTCCGAAGGTCCTGTGTCCTAGACGAAGGGGATATTTCAACACAGGGTGTAGCATTAGAGTGCATGCAAAGCCTTTCCAGAGGAGTCTTGAATGCTCCTGGTTTCAGCCCAATGGCCCACACACTTGGGATGGGTGGCATTTGGGTGCTGTCTCCTTTAGGGAATCCCGGAGGCCAGGAAACGTGCTCCTTCTGCGTAGTGCAGCCAAAGCCCATTCAGTCCAGGAGAAGGAACTTCCAGTGTACGGAAGGGGAGTGGGGGAATGAGCGAATGAGTGACTTTTAGAAATGGCAGGGATGATGATGAGAGAAATTAAAGTCCCCTCAGTGAATGTGGAGGTCAAATTGTCCCTTAGTTTTCTGCCATTGTAAGGGCCTACAATGTGCCATATTCTGTAGCCTAAACTGTCCCCTAAGAGATTAGCAAGTCTTTCCTTTGGGGTGACCCCTATTGAGAGCAGGGAGGAATTTCTCCACTATCTAGACAAAAGCATCCCCTGAGATTGACAAGTTCCCAGTAGGCCAAGATAGGCCTCTAAACTCTTCCTGAGACCAACGTGAACTACTCCTATTTACAAATCAAATGCATTTAGAGACAATCTTTCTTGATTATATATATATATATATATATATATTAAAACAAGGAATGCCCTGTCACTTTTTAGTAGGAAACCACATCCACATTCTAATACCCATTCTCATCCAAGCATTCCGAAACTATAATTCTTATTCACATAGTAGGTGCTACACAAAATCATCATCATTATCATCATCATCATCATCGTCGTCATCGTCATCATCAATAAGAAGTACTAAAATAGATACTCTTCGGTTCCAACAATTTTCCAGATTCTCCTGACATTTCCAGCTGTACGGCAAATTGTTGGAATTGGAGATGATTAAAATTAAAAATGTGTCTCATAAATTAATAATAGTGGCTTTTTGGTTGTTCCACTGTTCCCTTTGCCCTCCTATACTGATGAAGCATACCACTTTGATAAAACGCATGCTCTTTAAATTTCTAAACTGGCAAGCTAAAGTCATCAACGTCTTCTGGCCGACTCACCCACTGGAAAATGTTAAGGTAATGTAGAACCTAGTATATGAAAGCTGAGGTTGGGCCACATCCAGGGTAAGCCCCGCCTGTGGAACACGCTTAATTTGGCAAGATGATACTTTAGAACCCTTACGGGTCTCCCGTTGTGTCAGGAAGTAAAGTTATGTGAGGTGAAGGAAAATGAGCTCCTGATACCTTCGTCCTGTCCCACGAGACACCCGCACACAGAAGCACGCACACTCACACCACACACGCGGACACAAGGCCACCCAGTCCTCGGGGGAGGAAGAGAGACGGAGTTAGGTGGAGACCGCCAGGGGCAGCGGCCAAAGGGGCTCAGCCTGGTAAGCAGCTTCGGGGTGGGCATCGCTCAGCTCTCTCTCGGTGGTCTGGTCTCACACCTGTCCTAGGAAAGCCGCCCCAGGGGGAGGACAGGGGCAGGGGAAAGTAAGGCATCCTTTGCTGGGGAGGACGGAAGAGATCCACGCTTCACGCTCAGAGGCCGGGTTCGGAGGATAGGATAGGCCTCTGGCTTCCCCTCGGGCTGCTCTGCCTGGCTGGAAAGGTGGGAAAGAAATGAAACCGAGAGAGGGCGGAGGAGAGAAAGTAATGGTGATGACCGTAAAAATGACGAGAGATAATAATAATAAATAAATAAGGAGGGGGAGGCGGGTGGGGCCGATGGAACTTACAGCCACATGACAAATGACTCTTCCGTTCTACTCCCTCCCCACACTTAGACGGACTTGCGGCGCAGCATCAGCAAGTGGTTGTCGCCGAAGCTGTGCAGGCCAGGCGAGACGGAGCTCATGGGGGACGGCAAGAGGCTGTTCTTCAGAGTGCTCGGCGAGATCTCCTCCACTCTGTAGGAGATGGAGGGCACCACCGGCTGCGGGGCGAGCGTGGCACCGAAGCTCTGCGGCCGCGAGCGGTAGCAGAGGCAGGAGCACATGGACTGCAGGTCGCCCGCTTCGCCGGCCTCGGCGTCCGCTTCGGTGCGGGCGCGGGTGCGGGCGCTGCGGAACAGGCGGCGCATGGGCCTGGCCTCCACGTGGACTTGGGCGACCACGCTCCTCGGGTTTCCTGGGAGCGCCTCCCCCTCCTCGCCTTCTCGCCCCTCTTCGTCGCTGTTCATGGTCAGGAAGCGGAGGACCACCAGGTTGAGGAAGGCCCCGATGACCGTCAGCCCCACCAAGATGTACATGAAGCTGAAGGCTACGTAGAAGGGCTTCCTCTGCAGGGCCCCCTTGCTCTGCAGGGCCACATAGTCCCCGAAGCCTATAGTAGTCAGTGTGATGAAGCAGTAGTAGTAGGCGTGGAAGAAGCTCCACTCCTCACACTGGGAGAAGGCGGCCGCTCCGATGCACAGCGTGCCCATGCAGGAGAAGAAGCCGACCGTCACCATGTTCTCCATGGACACCTCGGTGTTGCGCATGCCGCAGCACTTCTTGATACGCTTCAGCAGGTAGCGGACGAAGGTGTTCATGCGCTCGCCCAGGCTCTGGAACATGACCAGCGTCAGCGGGATGCCCAGCACGGCGTAGAACATGCAGAAGGCCTTGCCCGCGTCGGTTCCCGGTGCCGCGTGCCCATAACCTGCAGGAGGGACGACATGAGCAGGCACAACCATCAGGAGCGGTCCTGGGGCCCGGGGAACACAGGGCTGTAACGGGGACACTGAACGGGGACACTCCGGTTGGATGGCTAGGGGGCGCCCGTATCCCATGGACAGAGAGAAGAATCGGAGGCAACCAGGGTTTTGTCGGGGTCTTCTAAACGTAATATGGTTGGAGGTGGATGTAGGTTATGGGCTCCTAATCTGAAATCCAAAAGACAACAACATCGAAAACTTTTTGAGTGCTAACATGAGCCACAAGCAGAAAATCCCACACCGTGAAACTTTTTTTCCTATGCAAAATCACTTAAAATATTGTATGAAATCACCTTCAGGCAAAGCGTACAAGGTGGACATGAAACACAAGTGAATTAATTCCCAGTTTAGACTTGGGTCCCAACCCTGAGACCTATCATTATGTATTGGCAAATATCTCAAAAGCTGGGCGGGGACCCCAAATCTCGAACACTTCCACTGGCCAACGGTTTGGATAAGATGTGCTCAAACCGTACTGGAGCCTAGAAGGTTGAGGAGACTCAGCCAAACAGCATCACTTGAGCTTTGACCTCGGGAGGATTTCTGTGCTGTTAGTGCAACATGCGCATTTTGAAAGAAAATAGCCTCTTTACACTCAAGTTCGCTGAAAAAGTACAAACCCCAAAGCAGAAAATTAAATATACCCACTGTGGATACACGCAAAAAGCAAATATTCGGAGGACGACTCTGTGTGCCGGGCTCAATGCCGACTCCTTGTACGTACACGTCACTCGGTCTAGCGGCCTAATGACCCTATAAAATAAGTATAATCATTGCTACACTGCTGACAGGAAAACTGAGTTAGTGACTTAATAGTAGGGTAATGACTTCTTCAGACTTGGGATTGGAGCCCAGAGGTTTTAGCTGCCAAGAATGAGGCTAAAACCAAGACTTAGCATTGAGGCAAAGGCAAGGATGAGAATGAGACATAAATGCCAGAAGGACTCGTGTATTCATGTGTTATTCACTGCTGCCCCCACAACTAAATTACAACTCAAAGGTGAGATATTTTCCTAATACAAGAGGGCATAAATTTGCACCACTGTGTGGATAAAAAAAAAAAAGAAAGAAATACACAGCCCCTGAAGACCTTGTGCGTGTGGGAACTTCACACACTCCTAGTGCAACTGCACATCTGTCAAGACTCCCCTTTAGCAACGGTGCAACGCTGGGCCCCCTATTTGCACACACTCAGAACAAGGAGGAAGGCACTGAGAAGGAAAAGTTGTCTGGCAGGGTCACACCACTGACCAGTGATGACAGGAGGGCCAGGGCTGATCGCACAGTGTGGCAGAAAGAACGAAAAAGCCCGTAGATGCTGGTCCAAGTCCTAGAAGGAATACTGCCTGGAAAAGTCCCAGATTGTGGACGATGGGTGAACTGAGAACTTGGAAGTTAATCCTAATACCCCTGCCCTGTCAGAAAGCCTCCACTTGTTATCCCAAGCCACATACTCGTGTCACTGACCCAGCTTCGGCACCTTGGGTGCAGTGGGTTTCCCCACGTGGGATGACAGGGTTCCCAGGTGGGTTGTGGGGAGATCTACTGAGACCAGGGCACAAGCAGGAACCCTCCAAGGCCAAGTCCTCTGCCCCACTACAGCACCTTCCTGTGCTGCGGCAGGCTCCGTCTGCCCATCTTTTCCATGGTACAGGTGTGTCCCATGGCCCTTCAGCTCCAGACCACACTCCCAAGAGAGAGGTGGCGGCACACACTTGCCTCTACGGGTCTTTGGATCTCAACCCCAAGCCCTCAGCCAGCACTGAAGAACTCCAAACCCCTTACCACAGACTGAAAGCGACATGGCGCAAAGTTGCAGCCAGTGCAAAGAGGAATAAAGATCGAGAAAAGCAAATCCATAAACCCATAGGGACTTGAGAATAGTATCAAAGGGTTTCCCAGAAGGAAAAGAAAAATGGAATGAGAACGGGAAAGAAACAGAAAAAAAATAATGGATAAGTCACCCAATTTGGTTAAAGACAGATGTATAGATTCAAGAAACTCACTGAATCCCAAGCAAGAGAAAAACTCACACTGGTGTTAAACTGCTAAAAACCAAAGAGTAACTTCCTGGAGGGCGACCGAAAAGACAGCACGCAAACACACAGGGGACAACAACACGAACACCACTGAGCTCTGAACAGAAACAGTGGGGTCGGACAACAGTAGAACTCCAACTCTGAGGATTAAAAGGAAGCATTATTAGCCCCAAATTTTGTGTCTAAAGAAAACAACACCAGCATTTGGACACTGGAAAATATGCTGCTGGAAGGAATGAAATATGTATAAGAGATGTGCAAATTTGCATTGGTAGGAATGAAAGAGGCAAAGCGCCACTGAACCATGGCTCTGGGGGGTTTGGAGAACTGGTCACTAGAGAGGAGGGCTGCCCCAGAGCCCTGGCATGAGCTGGTGGGTCCTGCTCCAACCTGCAAGATGATTCTGGTGCTTGTCCCAGCACAAGGATCCTGCTCAGCCCCTGAACACACTTAGCATGATTGAGACACGGTGCCAGCAGCCCACGCAGGCTGCAGGGTGGCAGGGCAGGTCCCGAGGAGGCTCTGGATGGGAAGGCCCCATCCTGAAGCACCCGTAAACCCATTTCACAGAGGGAAATACCGAGGCTCTGCCAAGATCACATGCTCCAGAACCTGGGCAGGCTGCCACACTCTTGTCCTTGTGCCTACCCAGCTCCCACCTCAGCACTCTGCCTAGGTTCTTTTAGCTTCTTAGCCTTGCTTTTCTCTTCCATGAAGACAAAGATGAATGAAACATTCTTTCCATTTACACACCACCTTATAAAGCTTTCCTGATTTGTTCACCTGTGAGCACCATCATTATGGCAGCTTTGTCCCCCTCCTTATGGCACAACAGCACCCCAGTTCCAACTGAGTAGCACCCATGGGTTTTAGCATCCGTGCAAGTATAAGAAGTGAATGGTGGTTCTCATAGGCTCTGACACAGTCTCTGAACCAAGAAGCTTTCGCTGGAGTAAAGGCATTTGTTCTTTCCTGTCACACTTAAAAGGTGCAAGAGTGTGAGGTCTGGAGCTGCTGCAATCATTTCACCACCATGAGAAGACCCCAGCTATGTGCAGAGCCCAGAGCAGCATCACGTGGGAAGGCCCTGTCCTGCAGAACCCATAAACCCATTTCACAGAGGGAAATACTGAGGCTCTGCCAAGATCACATGCTCCGGAACCCGGACAGGCTGCCATGCTCTTGTCCTTGTGCCTCCCCAGGGAGTCAATATTCTTGGTTTCTTGGTCAGTATTCTTCATATTACATGGTTTCTTTAATGAAAGAGCAGTTTCATCATATGCTCTTTTAAATTATTATTAATTTCCAGAAAGAACTTTAATTCATTTTTAGTTTCACTTTATGTCTGAAGGAGACAAACAGACATAGCACGTTTTCTTTAAATATTCAAGCTTGCAAAGCACAGTCCTCCATCCTGCCCCTGCTTTCTTTCCCAGCCAGCCTCTGGGCACAGATCCCTGTCGGAGGAGCCCCGCCCCCGCGCCTGTCCCCAGGTCCCTTCCGCGGAGGGAGCAGGGAGCTGCAGATTCACGCATCCAGGTCCCAGACCCCCCACGGGTGTGAAAGAGGCACCCACCAGGGTCGGGGTCCCCTGTGAACCTGCGACAGCAGGACCCCTTCCCAGACCGAGACACAGCCACCCTTGACCATGGTGCAGGGAGAGGCTGGGGCTGCCCACTTCCTCACCAGTTTCCCGTTGGGAAAGATTCCCAGACAAGGCTGTCCCAAGAGTAAGCAGAGGGGACTGAGGAGACTGCGGGACAGTGACAGCCCCGCCCATGTGCTCCGGGGCCCCATCGCGACCTAAGATGCAAGGGTGCCCTCTGGCGGGGTCTCGGGCAGCTGCAGCCACGGGTGCGGACTCAGGGGCCCCACCCGCCCAGTCTTTCTCCCCTGGGCGGCGTCCAGGGCAGGAACCCCAAGGGAAAGTGAGTGTCTCCCTCACAGATGAACAAGTGTCCCGTGGTGAGTTCCCTCTCCAACTGCCATCAATCGATGGCACTTCGACATAGACAAAATAGAACAATGATAATGTGAATGAACAGTGTTTATGGAGGGCACACCGTGCCAGGCAGAGGACACTGTTCATTCCATAACTCATATACTGAGGCGGGCCGTGGCAACTGTCTAGCACAGGCAGGAGATGCCTGTTGCCTTGGGAAAACATGGCACCTTCAAAGCCCCAGGGCCCTGCCCCGAGGTCCCAGCCTGAGTCTCTCCTTGAGCTCTGGACCCTGCAGGCATGAGGCCCACTCTTTCCATCTGCTGGTCTCCTCCTTTCCTCTCCAGAATTCTCCATTTCTTCCAGTCTCTCCTCCCCTCTCCACTATTACTCCACTCCTTAAAAGAAGAAAGAAAGAAAATGAGAAAAAACCTGAAGCACACAGCCAGTGGGGCTCCCAACCTGGCCTCTAAATCCTGCCTAGTGAATCATGTTCTCCTCATTTCCCACCCCCAGAGGGACTTGGACTGAAAAGCTAAGGGAGGATGGAGACGAGAACACGCAGGCCCAAGGCCCCAAGAGACTGCATGAAGCCAAGCCCCACTGTGCAGGAGCAGTGGCCGAGGGGTCTCCTGGGTGCACCCGCTGCACATCCTGCTCCAAAAGGTGTCTGTCACAGTGCACACCTGTAAGCCCACTACTCCAGGAAACTGAGGAGGAAGGTCAAGTTTAAGCCCAGCCTAGGCAACTGAGGAACTTAATAAGATCCCATCTCAAAGCAAATGTTTCAAAAAGAGACTAGAGATGTAATTCAGTGCAAAAGCCCTGGGTTTTGTCCCCAGCATCACAAAGAAAGAAACAAACAACCAGCACAGGTGTTGTGCTCCTGTGCTAACAGGGACAGACTGCTGTCACCTACTCTGATTGATCATCCTGCTATTCAACAAAGTCCTAAGAAGAATCCGCACTTCCGCACAGAGGTAGACAGGTCCTGGTGCTTTTTTTCCCCCACCTCTATGATGGGGGTGGGTAAGGACAAGGACAGACATATCCATTTTATAGATGGGAAAACCTCATCTCCCGCCAGGTGAACCCTGTAATCCTGGGGATGTCTCAGTAGCAGAAAGGTGAGGCGCGTGCCCACCGAGTGCAGCCCGCTGTGCTGGCTGAGAGCCCTGCATGTGCACAGAGGCACACACAGAGTGATACACACTCATGCACCCGTGACTGTGTCCAACATGTTGTTGAAGAGAAAGAGAAAAGCAGCAGACAGCAGCGAAGCGTGTCGAGAGCCCTGCTCCCCCTGCCCAGTCGTTAACAATGAATGCACACGGGGTGCCAATGCTCGTCACAAGCTCAAAGCAAAGCCTGGACGTGGTCTCTCTGTTCTCATGAGTCCCGTTGGCCAGGACAAGGGTAGTAATGTAAGGACCTTGTAGAGTAGTGAGGAACCAATGATTTCAGCCATGTCATCTGTCCAGGGCACACAAGGGACATGGGGCCATTCACAATTGCTGCAAAACTAGCCTGTGTGTGTGTGGACTGCAGACATTGCAACTGCGCCTGCAGGAGGGCACACACATACACACTCGCCAGTACAGCACAGGCACAGGCACACACACACTCACACGCACACACACGCTTGCTGGCACACATGCACACCCTTCCAGGCACAGTCACTGGCCTGCGCATGCGCACACCACCAGAGCCCGGGCTCTCCCAGCCCTCCCTTACATAACAGCAACCTGAGGTGTCCCCGCTTCTGCAGAGCAGTGGAAAAACCCAGGCTGAGAGGCAGCCCGGCATCGCCTGCGTGCTCTGGATCCAGGTGGTGGCAGGAGCACTGTCCCAGCACTTTGTGCCCAGGTCTGCCATCCATACACAGTGCCTCCCCCAAGGTGTGTTGTGAATTCTGAGGTAACAGGCATTCTGCTGTTTGGATGCATGTACACATGTGTAGTGATCAAACCATACTGTGCCCATTAAAACAAGAAGAAAAAAGAAAGCAAACAGGAATCATGGAGATAATTCTCAGCTTTATCTTCTAGCCTATAAATGTAGTGGATCACATTAATAAGCTTCACATGATGTTGGAGGAAAAAGTAAATAACAAACATGCACCTAGGAGAGCTGAGCCTCTCTAAAGAGTGAAGTCTTTAATTTTTGACTTTTGGTTTCCAAAACACCCCATAAATATTGCAAACAAGTGTGTCACACAGATACTGTCCATGCTTCCTCTGGTTTCTGTCCCCAGCATTTGCACAGTTTGTACACTGTCTTGGATGCAGGCGGCCACCCTACCACTGTGACCTGCGACACGAGCACCATCACATTCCAACCCTGTTTCTCAGCTGTGCGCTGCAACAGCTCAGTAGGGTGGATCTGCAGGGCTGAGTCAAGGCCAGTCCCATTCAGCCAGTGGCATCAAATGCCTTTGGAGGCCGGGTGAGTGTGAACCCTGGAAAGAGGGACTGGAGGAAGAGGCGGGGGAAGGTGAGGATTCTGGCTTTGCAAAAGGACAGAGCCTGGGTCCACCCAGCCTCCGCTGGAAAGGGCCTGGAAGCTGAATTCCAGGGGGGCAAAGGGTTTGGCCACTTTTGGGGCTGGCCACATCTTTTTACCCTGCCCAGCCTTGAATGAGTCGTCTTCAGCTTCCCGAGGAGAGCAGACTACCTAGGGTTGGGCCTACCCTCAGCTACAGTCTCAACCATGAAGGAAAGCTGCACCTCTCTCTGGACCCCACAGTCTCCCTCCTCCCACCCCTCCATGACTGTCCATCTGAGAGGGCTGGCCTTCCCTGCTGGCATTCTCCCTTTGGCAGCAGGAGCAACTCAAGGCTCCAGACACTGACTTGCTCCCAGATCTCCAGGGCCACAACTGGGACATGGTGGGTGACTTTGTCAAATGGCTGGATGAGTGAGGCTCCTTCTGGTGTCTCCTGGCAGCGTGTGCGTTTGGTTGACAGGGAGGTGGGACCCTTGGGTAGAGGCAAAGAGCAGGTAGATCGTAAAGAAGTCACTTAGCCCAGATCTGTGCTCCCCAGGTGATGGGAAAAGAGTATTTGTTTATAGTTTGTGGTCTTAGTGTTTACGAAAGCTTCTAGGGCATATCTAAGGGGCCTGCCTTGGGGCATAGGGGACCAGTGATGAGGAGGGAAAGAGTGGAAAAGTGGTGCACTGTTATGTGCCCAGGCCACCCCTGGTTGGATCAGGAGCCCTGAAAGGTGAGCGATTGGCCAGCTAGTGAGCAGGTGAGTCCAGGCCATGGCTGGGCTGGAGCCTGACTACCGTGTGCATCCCCTTGACTATTACACAATAGGACTTCAATAAAAGATTCTAAACAAATGGATAAATGATTTTTTTAAACCCTCAAAGTGTATAACAAATATTAGCAATGTACCAGAGTCCCTATAAGAGGAATGGTGACCACATACACCCATACTGCAAACAGGGAAACTGAGGCCAGAGTCACCCCGATGACAACATTGCAAAATGCAAATTCCAAACCAGACCTGCTGGCTCAAACACCGGGCCCTGCTCACCTTGCTGCTATCATGGGCGTCTCTACATATGACAAAGCAAGGGGCTGGCTGAGGGGAGCAGGAGCAGAGCTGAGCCTTGGGAAGGAGCCGGGCTTTGAAGCAGTGGGTGGATGTCAGGAAGCAGAGGCCCTGACAAATCTCACCTCGGGCCAGTGGCTCAGGATGCCCAAGGGACACAGCTACCCTTAGGTGAAGTGACTACCTTTCACCTCTGTAGCCTGAAGGCCTGGCATACATGGACACCACATTCCATTCCCCCACATGTTCAACAGGCAGGTCCTAGGCATGTACCATGCAGCAGTCTCTGAGGGGCAACAGGGAGCCCAAGAGAGTCACGATGAGGGAGAAGATGCTGATGACACTGCCAATGTGTCAGGCACTGACACAGGCACTGTGGAGTCAAAGATAGTGACCACAGTGATGGTGTGAGAATGACAAAGATGGCATGGTAGGCTCTGCTGTAGGTACTAAGCTGGAAATGGGAATGACAAAGACAATGACAATGATGCAGCACTGATTGCAACGATATGAATGACATGAGTCAGGCACCGTTCTAGGCACCAGGGAGCCCCAGAGAGTGCCAACAGCAGTGACAGGAATGCTGTGCTGGGCCCTGTGACAGGCACAAGAGAGCATCAGCTCTGAAGACAGTGCTGAGGGGGGCACTGTCCTCAAGGCTCATCCCAGCCACTCAGTCGGCTGAGGGCATAGTAGTCATGAGGTGTCATGAGGCAAAGAGCGAGGACAGCCCTAGTATAGGACTTTAGTACACTCAGGTAAGGAGCTGAGGTACACAGGACGCTTCAGGTCCCAAAGGCTGAGCCCTGCCCAGCATGGGGCCATCCCTGGAGAGGAAGGGGATGACAGAGAAGGACTGATACCAGTCCTGGTTTCTCCTGGAGGAAGTGTCTCTGGGCAGGGGCTGGCCCCAGTCCTCTTTCCAAAGCAGGTGTGGTTCGCATGGCACCCCAGCCATCAGGATGCAGAGGACTCTCAGATCATCTGCCTTGTTAGCAGGTGATTCCCAGGAAAGCAGAGACAGAGATGGCGCCCTCTGTGCAGGGAGTGGAAGGCTGGCTGCCCACATGGGCTTGGGTGTGCCATCATTTCTGGGCTTGTTGGGAGGTGGAAAGTTGGATAAATTCCCAGGGGCTATGTGGTTTGGATGCAACCCAACAAGGTTACTAATAGCAAATAACTACAGATTTAAGTTTCTTGGCCCCACAGGGAAACTATCAGGCCCAAACACAGCCTTGCCCTTGATACCTTCCCCGGAACCTAAGGGTGGACACTTCTGTCTTTGTCCCATTAGCTGCCAGAGTCAGACACCACCAGCAAGGGAGGCAGGCCAGCATGGCAGGAAGAAGTGTGGTAGTCATAACTGCTCTATAATAATGGGTAGAAAAGACCAAGTCCTAATAGCATCTTAGACTATGTGATCTCAGGCAATGCACCAAACCTTGCAAAGATCAACAGATGGAAATGGAGAAGAAATGGAGAAAAATCTCACCTATGTGATCCTGGTTAACTTATCTCCCAGAATTCTAGCCAATTTTCTTTATCTTCTACTTTTCAGATTTTTCCACTTTATAATTTACTGATTATAGAAATAATACTTGCTCACTGAAGAAAATCACAAAAAAATTTTTAAAAGGAGAAATATGAAGAAGCAAAAAACAAGTACTCATAATTCCACCAAACCTAAGAGTGTTTTGTTATATTTTCTCTACGTTCTTTTCCTTCATATGTCCTCCATGGCTGAGAGCAAACTATAGATATGCAATTATTACAGCATTATTTTTTGCTGTACGCCCAGCATTATACAGCATTATTTAGATACAGCATTATTTTTCCTATTTATAAAAATGTTTTATGCTATTCTATTGCCAATAAAAATTCTTCATAAACTCCATCTTTAATTCTCCATCAACATCAAGTAGAGGTACCATAATTCTTCACTCATTAAATAAATAGGAAATTTGTTGAACTCCAATTTGTTTTGTTTTGTTTTGTTTTTCTTTCTGCTACTAACCATTTGTGATTTGGTCAAAAGCACACCATTTCTTGCCCTTGAGATTTTATTTTATTTTTTAAATTTATTTATTTAATTCTATAAACAAAGACCAGAAACTAATTAAGTGCCAGGATTTGAGCTGAGCACTGCAAGAGATTCAAAAATAAAGAAGATTCTTCTTTTTTTGTGTGTTCTCTATTCTAAGGACAGAGACCCAGCAGCAAAGAAGGACATCTGTCTTTCCACAAAATGCACAATTGCTTAAGATGGTTGGTCTCATTTCCTCTGTGCAGAAATAGTCCAAGAGGAGAATGACTTGCCTCAGCTCAGATGAGTAGCTGCCCATTGATCTCTGTAGCTCTCAGATCTCACAACCTCAGCTATTCCCATTCTGGAGTGGGAATAGTCACACTCAAGACTATAGCCATCTCAGGCTAGCTTTGGACTCAACAAATGCCTCAAGGGAATGTGGTTTGATTACCTCTATGCCTGATGGGATTCAGATACTCTCTGTCTCACGCTACAGCCCTTTCCCTCCATAAAAGATTGATCCCAGGCCCCAGTGGTGACCCAATCTTGAATATATATTCTGAGATCACAGAATGTCAGCCACCTTCCAGAAGGAAACCTTCACAAAACCTGAGAACTCTGGTGACAGTCTCAAGTCAGCTCTTCTGATTCTGGAAATAAAGATTTCAGGCCAGCTGAGAAGTTATAAAAAAAAAGTCCACCACAGTAAGAAAGAAAAGATAATGATATCTTCACATGCTCTCACCTTATGCTCCTTCATAGTTCTACAATTGCCTTAAGAAATAGCAGTTGAATCATTGTGGTGACCATGAAAAGCAGCAATCATGAGAGGGGCTGTGGTGTGTTTAAGAGTTCCCCCAAAACACATAACCTAAGAACTACAACTACTCAGCGTATTGGGCAGCTTCCTGCGGAGTTTCACCTCATATTTTGTCTTTATGAGACCTGACTCAGAAACCACATCTCCAGCATGTGTGCTGAAAACAATCAGAAGCAACTATTCAATATCACAGCTGCCTAAAATGGCATTACCAGTGGGGGAAAACAAGAAACTGATAAAAAAAAAAACTGAGAAAAATATTCTGGAGAATGGAAAACTCATAGAAGGCTTCAGAAAGATTAGATATATTTGGGGAAATCTAGAAGGTTACAGATATGCACAAAGCCATGCAAATCCCCAGAAACACTTGAAGTGACCCTATTATCTTACTTTACCTGACCTTGAGGTTCTGCATAACCTAGAAGTAAAAGCAAGGACAGAATTGCCAGTGATCTCCCAGAGCACTGTCAGTGTGTACAGGTGAAAACACACACACACACACACACACACACACACACAACATGACAATAATAATAACAAAGGGAGTGGGAGGAAACTTTAGGAGGTGACGGATATAACTGTGACCTTGATGGTGGCATTAGTTCCATGAGTGTGCACTTATCCCCAATTTCACTGAGGTGTATTCATTAAATACATACAGATTTTTACATATCAGTCATATGTCAGTACAGTAGCTTAAAAAACAAATGGAAATCCTAGGCTTGAGAAGTACAATGACTAAAATGGAAATTTAATTAGGTAGCTCATCAACAAATTTAAACTGGTAGAGAAAGAATCAAACTTGAGGACAAGTTGATTGAGATTGTCTAGTTTAAGGAACAGAAAGGATGAAGAACAATGAATGAAGCTTCAGAGGCCTGCAGTGCTGCAGTAAAGGATCCAGTGCTCATGCATAAGAATTCTGGGAGGAGACAAAAGATAAAGACAGAAAAACTATCTGAAGAAATAATGATGAAAAGCTTCCAAATTTTGATTATCTACCCATCCAAGTTCAAGAACCACCAAAAAAAGTTAAACACCAAGTGATTCTCACCTAGATATATCATAGTTAAACTTTTAAAATTCCTAATCAGATAATCTTGAAAGAAGCATAAAAAAGCAACCTATCACATAGAAATGCTCTTAAGTGAAATTAACACCTGACTGACCTGAAATTAACACTGAAATGATGGAAGCCCAAGGGCAATGGCATAACACAGCCATCATGCTGACAGTGAGAATCAACTGTGAGTTCTATGTCAGCCAAACTATCCTTCAAACAACAGAAACTAAGGTATCTCCAGATTGTTTAAAGTACTGAGAGAGCTCATTGCTACTGAAAGAACCTGCCCTGCAAGAAATATTAAGAAGATTCCTTCAGGCTGAAATGAAAGGACTCTGATCAGAAAATGAAATCTACAAAAAAAAATAAAGAATGTGGGTGAAGGAAACTACATTGGTAAGTGTATGAGACTGTCAATGTACTTTATTACTCTTCTCTTATCTAATTTAAAAACCCCACTGCTTGATTTATAAAGTAATGATCAATCAGTGTTGGAAGGCCTATAATTCACAAACAATTTATACAACAATAATAATATGAAGGGGAAAGAAAAATAAAGGTATATTGGAATGAAAATTTTATAAACCACTATAGTTAAGATAGTATCAACACAAGACAGATTTTTCTAAAGTTAAGATGTTCACTGTAGTCCCCAGGGCATGTACTAGAAGAATAACTTAAAGGACTCAGGAAAAGAAACAACAAAGAAATCAAAATGATGTACTAGGGGCCGGGGAGTTAGCTTAGTGATTCCTGTGCCTGTCTTGCAAGCGCAAGGACCTGGGTTCGATCCCTGGTAACCACATACTATACTGGAGATGGAGACTCATGCCCAGCAGCAACCAGTACCACATACCACAGTGCCGGGCGTGGTGGCTCACACCAGTAATCCCAGCACTTGCGAGGCAGAGGCAGGAGAATTGCTGTGATGTGAGTTTGAGGCTGAGCTCAGGGCTAGCCTGAACCACAAAGCGAGACCCTATCTCAAAAAACCTAAAAAAAAAAAAAAAAAAAAAAAATCTACAAAATGATGTACTAGAAAGTGTGTATTTAATATAACCCAGTAATAAAGAAATCATGGGACAACTAAAGATACAATACATAAAGAACACAAATAGCAAAATGGAACACAAATCTGACCTGGTCAATAGGAATAGTAAATAAAAATCAAACAAATATGCCAATCCATAGGCAGAAATTGGCAGAATAGACAAAGTACAAATAAACAACAATAAACAAAACATGATCTAACTATGCTGGATATAAGAGATGCACTTCAAACACAACCAATTTGAAGTAAAAGGATCAAAATAAGATGCACCATACAAACTGACCAAGAAGGTGGGTGGATACACTACCATCCAACAACAGGGCTTCTAAAACAAAAATGTGTCACTGGATGGAAAGGACATTTTGTAACGAGAGATTCTTGGCATCAGGAAGTCACCACAATTACAAATATACCTTCTTCCTCTTCCTCTTCCTCTTCCTCCTCTCCCTCCTCCTCTTGGAGTCCTAGGCTACGCTCCAGCACTCCAGGTCTCCAAGCCAGGCAAAGTCAACCTGGACCAGACAATTGGTCCCCATAGTATCCCTGCTCAATGGTTGCTAACTCTCCCAGATAAGGCAATCACCTGGCTTTATGAATGGGCTTATTAGGAAGGGCCAGACCCCCATGGCCAGTTCTGCAACATGAGCTTCTCAGGTATGGGGATGGATGTGACAATCATCCTCATTGTCCTCACCTGGCTGAGAAGGAACAAGTCAACATCCCCAGCTTAGAGGATCAGAGTTGATGTGAAACTCAGACAGAACTTGACCCTCACAAAGAGACGGACTTAGGTCCTGTCCCTCTGGCTCATTGTAGATGGAGCCAAAGTGCCACAGAAGAACATTTATCCTTCCAGTGGTTCCCCAGTCTCCCTGCTCTATTATATGAGTCTGTTTTTTTCTGGCTCATGTTCTAATACTCTGACAGTGGATTTCTGTGACCTCCATGGCCTGGGTTTCCTGGGAGGAGCCAGCTCAGGGCATCACGTGCATAGGGAGGAACAAAGGTGCAGAGTAGGAACCAAGGAGCACAGCCCCTCCTGGCGAGGGCTGTCACCATGCCACCAGCATCCTCCTGCCTGGACTAAAGAGTGGCTCAGCACACAGTAGGAGCCATCTCCTCACCCCTATGCCACCCTGACACTGAGGAACGGTGTCCTCACCCAACACCCTGTACACGTGGGACTGGTCTGTGCAAAGTGTTTCCCTGGATCCCGGTGCCAAAGGACACAGCTTCTGCCTCAAGAGCTACCACGAGCGTCCAACAGGACTTGGATGTGCCAGTCCGCTGGGACCCAGGGCAGTGCTGGCCATCAGTGGCATCTGCCCCTGGGCCTCCTGGAGTCTTGGCTAGAGGTTCATACTTTTTTCCCCTGGACCCAAATCTTTCCTTCTGTTCCCCTTTGAATGAGAAGACAGGGAAACAGCCCCCAGGAGCCCGGGAAACCACATCTGCGGGTTTTCATCACTTACCTCTCTGAGTGCTCTGCCTCAAAAGGAAAAAAGAAAAATGCAAGGATGCTGAGTCAGGGCTGTCCCCTGAGAAGCAGCCCTCTGCGCTCCGCATCACCTTGGTGGCAGGACCTTCTACCACCGTGAGCGGAATTGCCCACTTCTACCGAAGACGAATGGGTTCCAGTGACATCATCCTTTTTCACTGTCACTCAGCTGGTGAAAAATGACAGCGTTCAAGAAAATACAATCTGGAAAAATGGCCAAGAGGCAAGTCAGAAGTGTGTGCTTAGTTCTGTCGCTGTGGAGGCCTGGTCCTGGCTGGGAGCCCCACAGGTGAGCCTGGGTGATCAATTTGAGCTGGCCATAATAGACACTGGTGTCTGGCAAGGGTGTGGACTTCACAGTATCAAACAGCAGTCAGCCTGGCATGAATCCACTCTCAGGCACATCCTGGGTGCAAGACATCTCACCTCTTGTCCCTGCCTTGCCGACTCTGTTCTCTTTGCCCGCCCTGGGGCAGCCAAGGGCCTGTACATGGTCTTTCCTGCCTGGTCTGGCTCCCATCCCCAATCTTTCTTTCTGCACTGTGCCAGCAGGGCTCTCCCTTATTCAAAAGCCTTCCATGGCTCCCTAGTACCTGCAAGACAATGAGGTCAGCTCCAGGTTTGCCCTACAAGGCTCCCAGGCCCAACCCCACTGCTTCCCAGCTATGAAACTCTGGGAAAATTAACTAAATTCTGCCTCAGTCCCTCACCCGAGTATTTGCTGAGCACCTGACACATTCTACTGTCTCGGGATACAGTAGAATCCAAGCCAAGTCTCCTTCCTGAGAGGCAGTCGGCAGTGCCACCCCATCCCACCACAGGAAGACTCTCCAAAGCAGAGCAGGAGCTCTGCAGCCACAGAGGGATAGGGAGGCGCAGGTGGAGGAGCTCTGAGAAGGACCCTCCATTCTTATCTCCCCACCGCGGTGAGGACCAGACCAAGCTGCTGCCTGATGAGGAAAGTGCAGCACATGACTCATGCAATCACACAGTTGAGGTCCAGGAAAGCCTTGTGGCCATGGGAAGGACCTAGCCCAGAGCTTCCAAGTGGCTGCTCACAGAACATGCTCGTGGGAGAGCTCTAAGCTGGCTTAGCAGTGGCTCAGCCTATGTGCCCTAGGAAGAGCAGACTGCGGGGGGTGGGTTAGGAGCATTTGGGGTCCACATGGACCAAGCATGAAAACACAAGAGACTGGGGATCTCTTGGCCCATCTCCCCTGAACACTGCACTCAAAAATTCATTCAGCATCTATCATGGTCATCAGCAGAGCGCTGGGTCAGGGGAGAGGACAGGAGAAGGTATCAAGTGCAGCCAGGTCCCTGTGCACACCTGCAACCAGGGGCCCCTCTCCTCCCGTCCCTCTGCTTCCCAGGCTCTCTAGGATGACGCCACCCCCCAGCTTCCTCTCCCCCAGCAGGAAGAGGTAAAAGGACTTCCTAGCTTCTGGACCCCAGAGCTCCTGACTTCTGAGCACAAGGGTGTCTGGCTTGATTCAGAGACAGGCTGAAGTCTGCCGGGATCCTGCACCCAGCAGGGAAGGCAGAGCGCTGGGAGTGGATGATGTCAGTGGTACAAGAACTGCAGTGGCCCCTGCTACCTTCCCCAAGTGGAGCCTAGACATCTGTGAACCACACAGCAGCTGACCCCAGGCTCCTCAGCACCCTTGAAGGTGACATTGGTGAGCCCACAGGGCCTCTCAAGCCCCACCCAACTCTAACATTTGCTCTAGCATCATTACCTCAGATAAAAGTGAGAATCCAGGAAAAAGACCCCATCAGTGTGATGTCTCACACACACACACACACACACACACACACACACACACACACACACACTGGAGGACAAGCCCCCGACCCACAGTACCTGATACCCGATCTACTGCTCAGCCCAAGACCTCATGGACTCCTTGCATTACCGCCTGTGTATCAGATGTCCTCGTCTCAGTGCTTCTTGGAGCCAGAGCACACGATCCCCAGCTTACAGAGATGAAATGAGATGACAGCGCAGGTGGGCACAGTGAAAACTTGTCCACCGTCATGGTTCCACAGGCACTGAACCCTTCCAGGAAAAGACAGGTGGTGCAATCAGCCCAGGATCTGGCGCAGAGAGTTGCTCAAGGTTTAGATTTTTCTAAATGCGCTGTTCTGAGCCAACTCATGCCAAGTCTCGTCTCCAGCCTCGCACTTCCATCCCACCGCATTCCTCGTTGGGGTTTTGCGTCCTTGCTCTCTGCTCAAAACAGATGCTCCATGGGCTATGATGGCTCAAGGAACCCAGCATTACTTAGAAATAGTGACCTCAAAATGCATGTAACACTCTTGCCCTACCAAACATTTGCTTCAACACTGTCCCCTGTGGAATAGCTGTGTTCCTTGTGAACCCACTGCTGACAGGGACCTGCCTGCCCATTGTCCAGGTTGATGGTTCATGTCCCTCTCCAAGCAAAACAGCAGACTTCAGCATGTGAACCACTGTCTGTCCTGAATGTACTGTATTCATGTACCTGGAAAAATTGAAGCCTCCTGAGTGGGGATGGTGAGGTGTGCTAAGGACCAGCCCTTGACCCTTCTGGGCCGCGGAGTTAGGCATTGCATGGGGGCACTGCATGCACATAGAGAGACTTGTGCTCTGCCTGCTGGAAGTCGGAGGAGGATGCCTGCTGGGGACCCTCTGAGGGTGGACTCAGGCCAGGAGCTGGAGACTGGACAAACATTATCTCTTCTGCCTCCTGAACAGAGGAAATATGTATCTTTCAGGAGGGAAGGTGCTGGGTGCTGATTACTTAATATTTTATAGGTCCATAAATACACAGTACACAGAACAGCCAAATGCTGTCAGCTGCTGGCAGCCGGCAGCACCAGGGGCAGGTGGCAAGGTCTGGGCACTTCCCGGGCCTGGACGCCTGGGCCACAGAGGCTGGGTAAGACTGGGTACAGGCTGTGTTCTAGTCTCTTGGAGCCAGAATTTCACATCACGAGGGCTGGGCATGAAGCCGGCCGCCATTCAGGTACCCGGTCATGATGACCTGCTGCTGGACCATGTGTCCACCAAGGACTCTCAGTCAGCACTTCTCCAGTACCCACATGGTATGGAGGTGAAGGGGTGCAGAAGCATAGGACTCCTGCCTGGCACTTCATTGGCACATGCCAGTGCTAATGTGTGGATCGTGGGAGTCAATGAAGACCCATTTAAAAAGCTACCTGTCCTGTCAGCCTCCAGTATTTTATTATAACATACCACAAATGTGTGGCCAAGCATGGAAAATGTTATAACATATATTGTATACATGTGGCTTCATCATCCCTAATGAAAAGGGGACCTGAATGGTTTCGTGTCTTTGTGTCATATTTGCTTTGAATCTAAGCAAAGCTGAGTCCACCATCTTAGGTCTTGGATAGGCTCCGCCTTGCCATGAAACATAATCCTTGTTTAATCAACACTCAGAGCTCAAAAAAAAAAAAAAAAGGCTCGTAGAAAACTCATTTCAAAACCCATAAATTGCTCTACATGGGAGATAGCACTATCAGCTCAAGAAAAAAATCCACCTTTGCCATCCAGAGACCAGCACTGAGCCTCCTCCCCATGAGCCACTCTGCTCCATTCTGACAGAGGCCTCACCAGCCCCAGTCCCCGCTCCCCATGTCCTCACAGGGCACAAGTCCAAGTCCCAAGCTCCTCTCCTTCTCACAGGGGCCAATGGAGGTCCAGACAGGCCAAGATAGTAGCTCAGAGGCCACACAGCAAATTAGCATGGAGACCAGAAGGACAAGGAACTCTGTTCCCAAAACTGTGTCACCACAACTCCCTCAGGAGCAGCCTTTCAACTTAATGCCTGGAAGAGAAGGTGATGCTGTTACTTAGAAAACTTAAAACACCAAACAAGACCAGGAATAACCTCAGAGGAGCAAAGGGTCATCTGAACCATCTGCTTCTGTGCAAGGGAAGTGGGGGCTCATCTTTAACACTTGCATGTAAGCACAAGCCAAGAGATCGTGGGAGCCCAAGATCTTGCTGCCCTTGGCTCCACCCTCTCTCCTCCTCTTCTGAATGGATGGCTGCAGGATGGAGGGAGGGAGATTGAAGGAGAGAAGAAAGGCTGGTAGATGGGCTGGTGAGTGGATGGATGGATGGATGGATGATAGATGAATAGATGCGCCAGGGAGTAGAAAGGAGGAGGGATAGATGGATGAATGGATGTTAAGGATGGGTGTATGAAGTATGAATAAATAGAAGGTAGATAAAGAATAGACACAGGGTGAAGGACAAAGGACCGATGAAGGATGGATAGTGGATGTGTACATAGAGAAGGCAGAAGAGAGAATGAAGAGAAAGAGAAAAGATGAATAGATGAAAGAAAATGGGTAGATGGAAAGTGGATGGAGGGGGCATAGATGTATGGTAGAGGAAGGAGGGAGGATAGATGGATGGATGGACAGATGGACGGATGGACGGATGGACAGATGGATGGATGGACGGATGGATGGATGAATGGATAGTTAGCTAAGTAATTCTCACACATGGATAGGTGGTAAATGGGTAGATGATGGTAGGAGGATGGTTGGCTGAAAGCAGATGAGTGGGTGGGTGGGTGGACACATGGGCAGATGGCAAAGCTGGAAATAAGTGCTGTGTCAGAAGCTGAGTTCCCTCCTCTCCTCCACTCCCTGCTCTCAGACACTGCGTGGAAGGAGGCTGACAGTCATGGGGATGGGATCAGACTCAAGACCTCAGAGGCCTCTGGCTGTCAGGCAAGGTGACAGCCCGTCTCTTCCCATGCCTGTGCCTTGCTCAGCCCTCACTCAGCATCCAGGGAGAAGACAGGCACCTCTAGTGATCGCAGGGAGCCAACAAAGGAAGCTCCTTCCCCAACTCACTCCTAAAATAGCCTCTTGTCACCCAGATGTGGCTCCCTGGCACTCTTTGAGCCTGACAAGGCAGATTCTCTAGACCCTGCTCTGTGGACATGCTTGAGGGACAGGAGCAGCCATGACTGGAGAGAGACTGACAAAGGCCATGCTGGGAGGAAAGCAGGGGCGGAGCTCCCTCAAGCCTTGTACTCCAAGCTTCCCCTGATGGCTAAGCAGACACTCCCAGATCTGGATCCCTCCTACCCCTCCCAGTGGCTGAAATCCCAGCCCTGCACCCCCAGGTTTCCTTTAGTCCTTCCGGGTCTAAGTCTGCTCAGGATGCTCAGGAGACAGTGTCCACCATTCCATGGTGTGTGCTGTAGAAAAAGGGCTTCTGACCCCTCCAAACTGAATGTACTACATGGGAGTCCTCAAGAGGTGAGTAGGCTTAGAGAAGATCATCAGCCTGGGACCTGCAATGCAGTCAGTGCCTCCCCAAAAGAACCTCTTTGACCATCTCTCCTCTTGATTGCCTATCACGCGGGAAAAGGCCCCTGACCAGAACCCAAACAGGCTGTTATCCCAATTTGGATGTCCTGGCTCCAGGGCTATGAGAAATCAGCATGTGCTGCTATGACCGGGAAGGTGACCTGAGCTCAGACCACCACTCTGTCTTGCCCAAGCTGACACCTGTCTGCAAAGTATCTCCCCCACCCTTACGTTGTCATCATTTTTCACAACCAGGTCACACTTAGCTTCTCCCAGAGACCTCTTGAAATAGGCCTTACTGCTGTCTACCAAATCCAAGTAGACTGCATTTTCCAGAATCCTTTATAGTCAGGTAGCATCATGTGACTGAGTGCTGACCAATGGAGTATAAGCATTGGTGATGTGCTTCATCTCCAGGCCTATCCCACATTTGAATGTAGACATTCCTTTCCCATTGGTTCCTGAGTGGCCAAGAAGGACATCAGGACCCCAGAGAAGGAGAGAGCCACAAGACAGAAGTACCGGGGACCATGAGTGAACAGTGGAGTAGAACTTCAACTCTGACTGCCATTGCTCTGAGAGCAAAATAAATTTGCATTATGTTAAGCCACATAGAAATAGGGGTGTTTGTCATAGCAGTTGGCCTGTGATGACTAAACACATCCCTCACTCTCCTCCCAACCACAAGACTATCCAGGGTAGCCCCCTCTTTATCTGTGGCCCTCTATACCAGCATTATCTAGTACTTCCTCTCCTTCTCTGAGCTGTGAGCTCTGAAAAGAGAGCTTCAAGCTGCAACTTACCATTTGTTTCCCTATCTGAGGCAGGGGCTGATGGAGTGTAGCTCTTAACAGTTTTGCCCAATGAACATGGAGTTTCTCAAAAGATTACCTGGAAAATGAAATGTTTGTCCTCCAAGGACCTTGTAGGCTCAGCCTACCCCTAATTTCCCAGAGGAAGCTGACCTCTGATGAGCCATGTGCCAGGCACCTTCCGAGCCCTCCCAAGGTGGTACCCTCTCTAACTGACACAGACTAGAAAAGGACAAACCCCATCCTTGGAATCCCAGAGACAAAATGGAGGCCTGTAGGAGCAACGCCTCTGCATGTCAGGTGCCTCCCGTGACTGCTGTGTGTCACGGGCTGGGTATGCATGACATTATGCATAACCCTTTAATTTCGGTTAAAGCACCAAAGTCTCAGGCCAAGGATTTAGCTCAGTGGTTCTGATGCCTGCCTTGCAAGTGCAAGGGCCTGGGTTTGAACCCTGGTAACCACATACAAAAATGCTGGACATTGAGACTCAGGCCCACTAGCAATCAGAACCACATACCACAGTGCTGGGTGTGGTGGCTTATGCCTGTAATCCCAGCACTTTAGAGGCAGAGGCAGGAGGCTTGCTGTGAGTTTGAGGCTGAGCTCAGGGTCAGCTGGAATTACAAAAGAGAGACCCTGTCTATAAAAAGAAAAGAAACCACCAGAGTCCCCTGTGTCAGCTGCAGACATCCAGCCCTTTCATTGCCACCCAGGACAATGTCACATCCCTTCATCAGCTGGCCAGGGGTTGACATGGAGCACAGCACCATGCTGGGAAACACCTGTGTCCTTACCACCTGTCCAGTGAGTTCACTGTGGCCTGCAGGTGTGTAAATTTTCTATCACAGTGGAGGAAACTGAGTCCTACTGGGGAAGGGACCATGCTGGCCTCTGAACTAGACCATGTAACCCCAGGACCCACAACTCTTTCTACAACACTCATCCCCAGGGCCAGTCTGATCCCAAATGCCAAAAAGGATTCATCACACAGCTCCCCTGGGCTGCTGGTTTTTTAAACCTCAAGAGGCAGCTCAGGGCCAAAAAAGCATAATTTTTCTCAATGCCAAGCACTTGCTTATGGGTGAAAAAGTGGGTCAGACAATTTACAAGGAGGAAGAAAAATAAGCCAGATGCTCCCAAGTCTCAAAGGTAGCAGATCAGGGCCTTATACCCCCACTAACAATGGTGGCCAGTCATTTCCTCTATTGCCTGCCAAACCCAGAGACACCTGCGCTCTCTAGGGGCACCCACCCTTATTCTTGAGGCTTCCAAGTGTTACTTGGAAGCTTCCAGAACCAAAATTCTGCACAAGGGGTGGACTGATCACCCTTTGAGGGGAAGACCCCAGTGAGTGTGGCAGAAAGCTCTCTCCGGTTATGTATAACTCCCTTCCAAGATTTAGGGCTTCCAAGGGTAAATGACCCTAGAAAAAACTGAGGGACAGTCCAACCAGAACCAGAGAAGTCAAAGAGCTTAACATGTGCTAGAAGTCAGTCCTGGCCTTGGAACTCCCATTGGGTGGAGAGAAAATGCTCACCCAAGGTCACACAGCCAGAGAAAGAGATCAAGATGTGAGTCCAGGTCCTTTTAGAGAATCCTAGGTTTCTCCTTCACAGAAGGGGAGACTGAAGTCAGAGGGTGCACTGCCCCCCAGGCCAAAGAAAGCTGGATCCAGGTCACTAGCTCAGCACTCAAGTACACATGTGTAGCCCTGGCAGCAGGCCCAGCCACAGCCAGCAGACCAGCCCCTCCACCTCCTGTCTGACCAGCAGCCCACATTTCTGGACCCTGGGGCCTCTTTGCCAAATATACTCTGTTCAACCTCACAGCTGTCTGATTCAGCATGGGCCTGTGTAGGAGCCTGGATGAGGTAAGCGCCCGCCACGTGCTGCCCTGGCACTTCCTAGGCCTCGAGACTCCCACCCTCACCAAGCCTCTTCTACTGTGCCACCTGGTCCCACCGTGTGCCTGTGCGGACTCGGGAATTGTGCCGAAAGCTAGACAGAGCTGGCAGCATCCCTTCCTGCTGGCAATGTCTGCACCCCGAACAGCCAAGAGCAAGCTCTGGCGTGGACTTGGAGGCAGCAACAGTGACAGGGGCACAGGGACCTCAATTCCAGTGCCTGGGTTCTCAGGTGGCTGAGGGGCCTGGCATGCCTGGTGCAGGATGGAAGGCTTTACCCAGGCTGCCAAATCATTTCTTCCCCCACCAACTCCACCCCAGGAACCAAGGCCAAAGCCAGTGTCCTAGACCTGCAAGTGGCAGCTTTCATGGATAACTGGGCCCAAATACCCACAAAGGGGCTATAGGGAGACAGCCTTGGAGCTAGAGGAGGGGCAAGAGCCAGAAGATGCCTCCAGAAGATGTGGGCCAGCCCTTCTAGCCCTTGGATCCCTCAGCTCCGACTCTTCTGTTCTCACAGCCTCCACTCCACAGGAGACCCTGCTTTTCACCACAGGGTGCACAGAGGGAGGCAGCAGCACCCCTCCCCACCACCCTCTCCCCTACAGCTCATGGTCACCTGCAGCTGGAGGACCCTCTCTGCCCCCTGTACCACATGACCATGTCAGAGGCCAGATGAGCCCTCACTTTCCACCAAGTCCTTCAACTCATACTCTCCCTCTAACCACAGCAACCCCTGACTCTCTCTCCATCTCCCTTTTCAGGCACTTTTCAGAGGCTATGAATTATCAGGCCAAGACTTCAACAAGGTTGGGTAAGTCTCCTGTGCTACTTCTAGAGCTAGGCCCCCTCCGTCTCACTCCAAGGTCTAGGAGGAAAAACCCAAGCTAATGACCACCACCTCCAGATCTGAACCTTTCTCCAGCCTCCTATGACCTCTGTCAACTCCTTCTCCAGCAACTAGGAACTCTAGATTTGTATCTTTGGTACTTCGGCATCTGATTCCCCAATGCACATGTGGCCACACCAGCCCAGTGTCAAGCACAGTACATATCAGGCAAATAGCTATCACGATGCCATTGATGTACACCTGTGTCAGGTACCCACAGCACTTACATTCACTGTCTTGTCTAATCTCATTACCCCCGGCAAGCAGTTTTAAGTTGCCTCACTGCACATCCAGAAATACGAGGCTGAGAGAGGAGGGTAGTTGTGAGATTTGGACTTGACTCTGCAGATTTGGGGGAGTTTCTAAGGGCTTAAAAACTGAGATAAGGCCTTTAGGAGAGTGTTGCAGAGAGTGCGGCAGTGAACACTTGACTGGCTGTCACCAATTCTGTAAGGAATAAGAGTCTCAGAGGCTGCCAGGGCCATTATCTGGAAATTACAATATTCATCTAACATCATGGTGTGTGCACCAGACAACCCGAAGCCCTTCTGGAAGCTTCCGCAGCACCCCGGGAAGCAGGACAGGACCCTGAATCTGGAGGTAACCTCCAAAGGCAGAGGCACCTGGATGGAACCGGGTTACAGGATGCAGCAAGAGGCCGGGTCCTCCTGCCTCTGCCACCCACAACTTTAGCAAACACCTGCTCTTTAGATTTATGGGCTATTTTTCAAGGATTGCTTTTCTGAAAGATCTAAAGAATATTCTAGAATAGTTAAATATAGTTCTCATGAAAGCTGTCCCATTTACATGCCTATGTTCACTCATCAAACATCTCTGAAGAATGCTTTGTGCCAGACACTGGTGGGTGGATGCCTCAGCAACCATGAGGGTAGGAAGATGGCTCCTGTCCAGAGACGTTGGGGGCAAGGGATGGGCAAAGACCAGCTTGGGGAGGGCTAATAATGACCTAGAGTAACTGGTACTGAGCTGGCAAAAGTCCTGGAGATATAGGGACCCACAGGAAGGGCACAGAACAGTCAGGAAGGCTGCACAGGAAGGTCTCTCCTGCCCTACTGTGTGACTTCAAGGGTGTGGGGAAGGGTTCAACAAAGGGGTTGAGAGAGAGCACATGAGAAGATGGATTCAAGGGCTCTAGTAAGCACTGTAAGTGTGTTCAGCACACAGGGAGCCATGGCTGGCTTTTGAGCAGGGCAATGACTTGGTCCACTCTGAAAGCATGACACACGTGAACACAAGGCTTGACCATCTCACAGCTGCATGCGGTTGGGAGAGGGCCAAGCAGGCAAAGAACAGTATTGTATAATGCTGGCAAAGAACAGTATTGTATAATGCCTTGTGGCCCCCATAATCCCTTGGGTGACAAATGCTTGAGTCACCCAAGAGGAAGCTTAACACACAGCAGGCTCTTCTGCATGCCTGGAATGGATCTAGGCTGAAGTGGAGAACAAAACCCAAAGGAGAAAACTGAAGCATTTCCAACAGCTTGTTCATGGGTCTGGAGGGTGGAGGGCTTTAACCAGGAACAGCAGGGACCAGGGAAAGGACACCACATTTTCCTTATGGTACATAATGAAGGCAAGATCTCAGCTGAGTGGGTGTGGGCCCATTGAAAGGAATGAAAAAGAAGCCTCAAGAGTGCACCTAACACCCACCATGGAAGGGGGGATCACCAGCAGAAAATGCCAAGAGTATCCATTCCTTGTCTCTCTTCCTTCTTTTTCATGGGGCCCTTGGGACACTTGAGGTGTCCACCTAGTAAAGCAGCTGCTGGCCTCTGTCTTTAGTGCAGGTCTGATTGTGGCCCCTACTGATCATTAGATTTCCCACCTGAATTCTGTGTGGGCTCAACTTACACTTGGACCTGGACAGGAAATGCAGATGTGTCCCCAGAATGATAGCTAACTATAGCTCAAGGCTAAGAAGGCTGTCCCAGTCATAGAAGGGGTGTGAGCAGAGTGTGCAAGACCACTGATTAGCGTAGCAGAAGGTCCCTTCCCCCGGGTCACTGTGCCTTAAGTCTCACGGTAGCTGAACCAAGGTTTGAAACCACAACCCTTCTTCTAGTTATTTCCCAATGATTGGCTTAATAGACATGTTAACTACTCCTGACCAATAAGGTAGAGGCATAAACAAGGGGGCTACCAGGAAATATTTTTAAAAGGATGATCTCAGTGG
>PVIR01004286.1:0-80422 GCA_004026965.1 Petromus typicus | reverse complement strand
TGTTGGTTGCTCACAGAGTTGGTTATTTCCCAGTTCAATTTGAAAGCTCCCATGCTATTTTGCAGGGGTCACAGATAAACAATGTCTTAGGCAAAATGTGATTGTTTTTAGTTTTCAAACATTATTTCCAAATTGACCATGAAGGTGCAGTGTGAGGTGGTCTTCCTGTATTACCCTTGGCATTTTAGAGAAATCTAATACAAAGGTTTTTACTTAGAGATTTATGTGCTTTGTTCAGCTATGGTAATTCAGTCATTTTCCTTATCAGCATTCCATAACTAAGACAGCTAACTGATAAAGAGAACACGATTAGCCTCACTTACAGTTCTTAAGGGTTCAAGTTCAAGGTCAAGAAGGTCCCATTGCTTTGGGTCTTGGATGAGAGCTGAACATCGGGGAAGGCTGTAAATTACAGCAAACCTCAGACTGCATGAACCAGGAAGGAAAGCGAAGGAAGATCCCAGGACCCTACAGTCCTTTTTAAGGGGTCTCACACCATCTATGACCTAAGAAACTCCCAGGATCTCACCACGCAGAGCTTCCACAAGAGAAATGCTGGGAACCAAGTCTCCTATATCCCGGCCTGAGACTTTTACGTCTGGCCTCTAGACATGTTCGTCAATCAACCACAGCAGAGACCTAGAGGAGACTGATTTAGAAACAATGGTCGTTAAATAACTAGAAGACCATAAGAAGACCAGAAAATACAATCTGTCATACAGTTGAGAGAATCGTATTGTTTAGCCTAGAATAAAGAATGATGTCTTGGGGCCAGAGATTTAGTGAAGTGGTTCCTGTGCCTGTCTTGCAAAGTAACACTGTCTCAAAAAAGAAAACAAACAATGAGCACAAAATAGAAAAAAAAATGCTCTGAATTTTTTTAGCAGTCATTAAATATATGAAAATTGTGATTTTTCTCCCAAGACATCATTCCTTTTTTTTTTTTAAGGTTTTTTGAGACAGGGTCTCGCTTTGTAGTTCAGGCTGGCTCTGGGCTCATCCTCAAACTAACAGCAATCCTCCTGCCTCTGCCTCCCAAGTGCTAGGATTATAGGAGTGAGTCACCACACCAGGCACTATGATGTTATATGTGATTACCGGGGATCAGAACCACTGAGCTAAATGCCTGGCCCCCATGCTGACTGTTTGAGTTAAGTTACTAAACTCTTCTCAGTATGCTGATTAAATAAAGAAGTACATGAATACATCAGATCTGTGGTGGCAACTCATTTTATATACAGAGTCCTGGTAGTAATGTTAAACATGTTATCCTTTACTAACAAGAGATTAATTTTCTAAATCTCAAATATAAAGCTCAAAACTGAGGAGATACTGCGATTTTCGTCCCTGTGATGATTGACCAAATAATGTAGAGAATTTTCTCCAGAATCAAAGAAAAGAAGGCAGAAATAAGTCATTCCTGGTGAAATGAATGAGGAAGTGTGTTACCGTGTCAATTCACATTTCTTTAATTATGCAGATGGCCATGTGTACCCCAGCCGAGTGCAGAAAGCTGTATGTGATTATTTGGTTAAACTAAACTGATCATTCCCATGGTGGACCAACTCTCTCCAGTACTGAATGAATTGCAGGAATTTGGTGAATGAGTGACATAGAGCTCTTCACTGACAAGAGTTTATAGCACTATGTAGACTCAAATCCACACAGGCTGGAGAAGGAGGTGTAAGGCTATATTTTCAGGGGTCATTTCTATAGTGTGTGAGAATGATGGAAATACCTGATTGTTTCTGACTTCATCTGTTGAGCAATACCAAGTGCTAACTGTGCAGTGAATATATTTCAAGACAATCTGTAAGCTCTGCTCTTTCTGAAAGGCACAGTTACCTTCCAAAGACCAACTATCAATAGAAAAAAATATTTTAATGTAAAGTATAACACTTGTTAAAATTATCACAGCCCATGAGGAGTCAATATTGATAAGTGGAGAAAGTTTTGATCCCCCAAGGGAACAAAAGAAAATAATGTGGCATGTGTGGCTGCGAAAAAGTTATTATGACTTGATTGCATTTTAAAATTATATAATGTGATAGTCATCATTTTGATTAGCAAATGCTGATAATTTTCATTAACTCTTTTACAAAGCAGTGCTCATAAAATTTAAGATTTCTGAAAAATTTTTCTTCTGTATGGTACTTTTCAGTAGGTGGTATAGGATGGTGTATCTGTATGAATGATTCTCTGGGAATGCCATCTTTATTTTACCATACATGATTCACATGTTCCAAATTAATGGAATTCTCTATGATATCTCCTTTATAAAGATAATGGCAACATCACAACATCTATATTTTACCCACCATATGAGTTTAAATAAGCTTTTAAAATACAACCTTCAGAGCAGATGTCAAATACGGAGACCTCACCTCAATTTCAAATAATAGAATGAATGTCAGTGGTGTCTGTTAGGGGAATAGAATCTGCCTCTATTTTTGTAACATTGTGATTTCAAAGGAATCTTTATCCTCTCCTTCAGTAATATTTTGTCATTTTCCAACTCCTTGGAGCTCTGTGTAAAGAAAAAAATATTTTTCTGCTATTTTTGTCCTCCTCACTGTCAGTGTACTTAGCAAACCAGCGCCCAAAGGAAGGTTAAAATAATTTAACTGTCAGTTGACTAGAGAAGCATGCAGAAAGTTTCCTGGATGTAGTTTGGGGGACTTCAGACATGAATTTCAGAGGTGGAGATGAAGTACCAGGACAATGTTTACACAGTGTTACTGAGTTGTTAAGGGAATAACAACAGGGTTGGCCATCAATGGGACAAAAAGTTTTGCTTAGTGTTCAAAGCCCTTCAGATACAACTTTCTGACACTGACCCTATGAAAAGCCTATCTCCTCTTCTAGTTCTTACTTTCTAATAAGTTATAATGTTTACACACAAATTATTTACAGAATTTGGAATAAAGGGCCTGAATAGGCAACTCACAAACACATTCATCCCTTTCTGGTATGGATAATGAAATTCACGAAGCAGTTGTATTAATATAATTTAAAAGGTACGTGCACTTCTTAAATGTTGAAATTGAAAGACACAGACTTAAGAAGTCAAATGTAATATATTTTTTCATGTAAAATGTACAAATGATTCATAATCTGTTGCTTTGCTATTGTCTCTTTTAATTAGTTTCAAAAATTCTTGCAGTTAGGGCCGGGGAGTTAGCTCAGTGGTTCCAGCACCTATCTTGCAAGCGCAAGGGCCTGGGTTGATTCCCCGGTAACCACATACCATACTGGGCGTGGAGACTCACACCCAGCAGCAACCAGTACCACATACCACAGTGCTGGGCATGGTGGCTCACACCTGTAATCCCAGCACTCAGGAGGCAGAGGCAGGAGGATTGCTGTGATGTGAGTTGGAGGCTGAGCTCAGGGCCAGCCTGAACCACAAAGCGAAACCCTGTCTCAAAAAAACTTTAAAAAAAAAAATTCTTGCAGTTATTAAAAACATCTTATTTTTGGGCCGGGGATTTAGCTCAGTGGTTCTGGTGCCTGTCTGGCAAGCGCAAGGACCTGGGTTCGATTCCAGGTAACCACATACCATACTGGGCGTGGAGACTCATGCCTAGCAGCAATCAGTACCACATACCACAGTGCCGGGCATGGTGGCTCATGCCTGTAATTCAAGAACTCAGGAGGCAGAAGCAGGAGGATTGCTGTGATGTGAGTTGGAGGCTGAGCTCAGGGCCAACCTGAACTATAAAGCGAGAGCCTATGTCAAAAAAACCCTAAAAACAAAAAAACAAAAAACAAACAAACAAAAAACCATCTTATTTTTTTCTCTGAAAATGGAGCAATAAAGTTTTATGTATTTATGCTCTAAAACATGATGTTTTGAAATGCTTATACTTTGTGGGATTCTTTAATCTAGGTAAACTGAAGATCATTTAGCTTGCATAATTTATATTTTTGTAGGGAAAGTACATATTGTTCATGCTCTTAGCATTGTTCAAAGATATAATGCACCATAAAGGGAAAATAATTACAGTTAAGAGAGGGGGACTATATTCAAGAGATTTGTCATATTGCATAGTGACTTCAGCAAATGATTACACATTTTAGTTTTAAAATATTGTGTACTTGAGGACCGTGCTAATTCTGGAAATACTTATGAGCCATAACTCAAAATGATCACAGCCTTTCTAGACTCTTCAAAGAAAGACAAAGACATGGTCATCATTGCATGGTTGGAAAAACAAACACAATAATGAGAATGTCATATGAGATAGTGAGGGAATATTTTATAGGGCTTTATCTCAGGTTAAGAATTTTATTGAATCCGCTCTGAAAAATGTGAAGCCTGAGCCTTACAATAATCTCAGAGGACCACAACTTGCATTAACTTCTTAAATTAATTCAATAAAAATTAATAGTTACATTTAAATTATTGTTGAAATTACTGGAGAACATAGAAAAGAATCCAGGCAAAGCATGTGGCTACAGGAAAATCATATGCTAATATACTTGGTTAACATAAATGTACAAAAGAGGAAAATAATTATTATAGAAATACCTGGTGACATCAAGGAAGTGGAATGATTCATAAGATTCAGAATGTTAATGTCTTTATGTTCGTGTTTTAAACATAAAACAAAGTCTTTGAATTATAAAAAGAGAAATTGAGAAAATAGCCTTTTTATATCTTTATTAATGAACACTATAAAGACCCTAAGTACAATAATAAAGACCATTCTAATAATGATCCAAAGAGTGAAGATAAGAAAGAAGACAGTGAAAGGAACTCAGATCCAAAGAAAAGGCAGAGTGGTATATTCATTCACACTTCCCAGCCTTGTAGAGAAAGAAACTATCAACTCTACAAAGAAAACTGTTCCAAAACTATGCTAAAAAGAACCAAATTCTTCAGACAGTAAGGGCTCTATTCCAGTGAAATTTCACAGGGAAAAATGGTAGCTCCTCCTTCAATCACAGGAGTGAAGCTGGAACATGAGCTCAAAGCATCCACACTTGCCAGGTTAGAACAAGGAAACCCAACTCTCCCACTGCAATGCTATCAGAGAAGGCTCTTTAAAGAGTCACAGTATCCCATTCCACATTAATCTTGTGGCTGGAATAAAACACCAAATACCAACAATTTTGAGGAGTGGTTTATAGGGCTCCTGGTTTTAGAGCGTTCTTGGCTGGCTCCAAAGAGAAATAGCCAGGTAGAAGGCAATTGTGATGCAAAGGGAATGGAGACACTAGGAATAAAAATATATCTTTGGAGGTCACCCCATGACCACTATCTCCAGCTGAGCCTCGTATTCTAAAGACAGAGTTAGGTGTGGTCCATGATCTTGTCACTTTCCAAAAGCCCTCCCTCTGACATGAGATTTGGGGTGATGCTTAAATCTAAATTATAACATATCACCATGCTCTTACTGCCAAAGAGGCCTGGTAGAGAATCCGGAGTGTAGCAATAAAAGCCACATCCATTGTATCAAGTGAATGTGTTACAAGGGGAGTGGTAATAAAGTATACTGGTCAATTTTTCCATTGCTAGGACATTATATTGACATCTCTAACTTAAAGGGTGGGAAGTGTATTTGGGCTCACAGATGCAGTGGTTTCAATGCCTGGACTATCCACCTGTCCAAGGCAAGAGCATTGTGTTTCAAGGGGAGGGCAAAGTCACTCACTTCCTAGTGACATAGAAGCAGAGAATAAGGAAGAGCACCAGTAGAAATGTATCCTCCAGCAGCACTGACTCACATCCTTCAAATTGGTCTTATTTTCTAACAGCATCCTCAGCTGTGGACATCAATGGCCTCATCCTATGGCTCCCTCTGTTCCAGCTACTTTGCTAGGAGTCTTTAATCCATTAATGCTGACAGTTATAATGAACTGGTCCATATGGCAATCATGATTATTTCAAGATCTTTCTGCTAAACAGAAATGTACTGAGATTTCTAGCTCTAAACTTCACCCCGCCAAAAGGAGGAACTGCCCTAAGGTGTCCGGGCAAGTTAGGAGAACTTAGTCTTCTCTTTTCCCTTGCTTATGCCCCTCCATTACTTTGTCAGAGCAAGATCCAAAGAAATTAAGGCGCTTTCACAGGGACGTGCAAAGCCAGCAAGCTACAAGGACCAGAAGTTTTGCTTACTTGGGCTTTATTTAAAACCGTTTGATATGAACTATGTTTGCCCTGGTGAGCTTTAGAATGAGCAGATTCCAGCCTATTACAAAGAATTAAACAACACACCACTCATTTACATGGGCTGTCTTTAAAACATTTATATAGCAAAGTGCACAATGAGCCATAAAAATAACCAACTAAAGCAAAGAACAGATGAGTCTCAGCAATGTAAACCAAGATATAAAAAAAACTTAGAACTAAAATCTCCATTAACACTAATAAATGCCAATGGAGTAAGGAGAGGATGGAGAGAGAAAGAAAACTGTCAGAGAATTTGAAGACAAAACAAGTGAAATCAAGTACTTGAAAGTGACAAAATTAATCAAGCAAACAGACAAAGGAGGAAGGTTTCACAGGAAAGGTCTACATCAAAGATCAAGTATTTATCATGGTCTCAGAGACATCAGAAAAATGGGGTTTAAAATATTTGAAACAATAATTGTTGGAAATGGCAACAAATTAAGCAAAATACATAGACCTAAAGAGGCACCAAACAGAGTACATAGTGTGTACAGTCAAAGAAATCCAAACAAGATTGACTAAAATCTGAATACTAGAACAAAGGAAAAAATATTTAACTTAATAAGACATAAATAACATCTCACTCATAATGAAAATGAGCAATTGGAATTATAGTAGATATTTTCAAAACCAAAAAAAAAAAAAATCAAAAAAGAAGAGTGCAACTCTTTTTAAGTACTCAAACAAAGAATTAGCATCCAGAATTCTATACTCAGAAAAACTTTTCAATGTTAAGAGAAAATTAAGATTTTCTCAGATGAAGCCAAATTAAGCAATTTTATCACAAAAGAATTTTATCACAAAAAGAAAAAGTAATGACACAAGTTGGCACTTGACACAAAAATTATAACATTCGCTATTATAGTTCTCAGTGTATGTAGAAAAATATTTAAGGGCTCATTGTGTAGCTCAGGCAAGCCTGGAACTCACAGTAAATCTCCTGCCTCTGCCTCCTGAGTGCTGGGATTACAGGCGGGAGGAGCACTGTGGTGTGTGGTACTGATTACTGGTGGGCGTGAGTCACCACACCCAGTGTTGTTGTATGTGGTCACCAGGGATTGAACTCAGGACCTGGCAATTTCAAGGCAGGCACCAGAATCACTGAGCTAAATCCCTAGCCCAAGAGTTGTGGTTCTTGGCTGTAATCACAGCTACTCAAAAAGCTGGGGCAAGAGGGTGGAAAATTCAAGGCTAGCCTAAGTAATTTAACAAGATTGTCTCAAAATAAGATTTAACAAAAAGTGTTAGGTGACACAGAGCAGTGTTTGTGTGCTTATCTCAGATGAAAAAGGTTCTGAGTCCAATGCACAGTAGTACAAAAAATAAAATTTTATATGAATTTTAGTATGCTCCCTATAAGAAATTAATTTCAAATATAATAATATAAATTGTATTAAAGTATGAATATATTTGTCATGCAAACATAAAGAAAATATAATTATAGAAATATCAGATAAATTAGATGCTAAGACATAGGGTCTTAAACATATAGGGATAACATATAAGGATATTACATAATAACAAAGGAATGTAGCAGAAAAGATATTTGAAATATGTATACACCAAATAAGAGAGATACACAATTTATGAAGAAACAACATATAGAACCAGAAGGAGAAATAGAAAAATCCATCATTAGACTCAGAGTTCTCCTTATTACTCTTTTGATAGTTAATAGAAAATCTTAACAGAAAAAACTATAAGGGCCTACACAGTTCATCAACCCATCATTTCCTATCAAAATTTCCAGAGAATCAGAATACAAATTTGCCTCAAGCTTCAGTAAGAACGTATACCAAGATATGCAATCTACTAGACCATAAAACAAACTTTGTCAAAGTAAGAAAAAAAATTGTAGCCAAAGAGTGTTCCCTGACCACAAAAAAAATCAAACATGAATCAATAACAACAATCACAAAAATCTTCCAATACTTGAAACTAAATTAGTCTTGGGGAAAAAAAGAAGTATGGATCAAACAGGAAGTCTCAAAGGAAATTTAAAATTTATATTAAACTGAATAAAAATGAGAGCACAAAATACATGGGGGCCCAGTTTATAAATGCTAATAGCATAAAATGCTTATGTTACACACCACTAAATGCTTACATTCAAAAAGAAAGAAAAATGATTAAAATTTTTTAACATAAGTCACAGATGTGTAAATATCGTATCTTTTCTCTGGTATGAGAAAATAAATATATAAATGAGTTTTGGAATGTATGTCATATATTGTGAAATAGAAAATACTCAAAGTGAAATGGGGTGCAGGGGGAAAAATAATGAGATTATAACAAAAAAGAAAGGAAACAGTTTATGTATACAGGGGGTGGGGGTGGTAGGGTGGGTAGGGCTATGGGAAAAAATGAGAATTAAATTGTGTCATATACTGGTACAAATTCTCATTGTGGAGTGCAATTGTGATATGTATATGTAATGTACCAATAAAGATTTTTTAAAAATGACTAACATTAAGACTCTAAACTTCCATTTTGTAGAAGTAAAAAGGTAGCAGAAAAAAGAAAAGAGCAAGAATAGAAATCAAGAAAGTTGAAAACTCTGATGTACATTAAAATATGGATGGAATCTACTCTTGAGTAAAAAATTAAAGGACGGATATTTTATGATTCCTTTTACATAAAATACACAGAGTAGTCAAATTCAGTGATTTGACTTTTAGTTAGCAATAATATAGTTTCCTGCCACTGAGGGAGTGAAAATAAAAAAGAGGTTAATAAGTATGGAGTTTTAGTTTGAGAAAATAAGAGCTTTTAGAGATGGATAGTGGTGACAGCTGTGCAGCATTATAAACTAAATACTAAACTATAGTAAACTAAATACATAAACTAAAAGCTAAAAACTACACCTAAGAGTTATCAAAATGATGAACTTACTGCGCTGTGTATGTTACCACGATCTAAAACAGAAAATACAAATGAAGGCTGAACAAAAATACAGAACCTCAATGGCACAAGGAGCTGGTTCCCTTAAGAAATTCAGTATCACTGATAGCTTCTAATAAAAATATTGTTTGGATGTGTTTGCTCTTCAAAATTCATGCTAAAAAAATTTGATATTGGTTGTAACAGCGTGAAGGAGTAAAATCAAAAGTGAGTAGGGTGTGAACCAGTAAGTGCTATCACCATGGCATGGTGCTTGTTCTCATAGAATTGGTTTCCCTGTAAAGGGTTAGTTGTGGTTCCCTTTTCTCCTCCACCCCCTGTTCTCCCATGTGATGACTTAACGAGAAGGCCCCTACCTCCTGCCAGCCTCTTGATACTGAGTTTCTCTGCCTGTGAGCCAACAAACTTCATTTAAAGTCGCTCAGTCTTGGTTATTCTAATATAGGACCACAAAATTGAAAAAGAAAAAAAAAAAGAAGATTAAAAAGTCAGGAATAGAAATAGATGTTGCAGCCATCATAAAAGGACTATAATACATGCCATGAGGTCTACACACTAAAATCTGGTGATTTTAAGAAATGAGCAATGCATGAACTACAACTCACACAATATGAAATGGATCATTGGAGTAAACCCACAGGCTAAAAGAAATTGTGTGTTCAAGTTTTTAAAATGCCAAAAAAAAAAAAACCCCACAAAAAAACCCCCCAAAACAAACAAAACAAAACAAAACAAACAACTAGCTTCTAATTGTTTCAGGAGAGTTGCTCAAAATATTTAAAGAGGAAATCACTCATTAGACATGATATCTTCCACAAATTAGGAAAGAAAGAATGCTTCCCAATTCATTTTATAATTTTACTTTGGTACCAAGTCCAGGTGAAGATGATATTAAAAACAAACAAACTACATCTGATATTCTCCAAAAAGATATACACGAAAATAATAAAATATTAGCAATTGTATTCATTAACAGAGTAAAACACAATTCTATTCCATGAACAAGTAGTTTTTATTCTAGAAGCTCAAGGCTGTTTCAGTATTTAAAATTCAATTTAAATAATGCATAATTATAGCAGGGCAGAAAAGAAAAATTATGGGTCTAGCAGGGTGGAAGAGAAGAACATAATTACAGCTCTAAAGGGCAATGCAGGGCAACCCACTTTTCAGGTCTCCTCCTCTCCCTGTCAGGAACTCTCTTTCAATGAAATTTCCTATTTTAAAACAACAATAGGGCCAGGGGTTTAAATTTAGCTCAGTGGCACAGCACCTGCATGGCAAGCACAAGGTCCTGAGTTCAATCCCTGGCATCAAACAACCAAATAAATGCAACATAGGGTCTGAAATTGGGGCTCCATGCTGGAGCATTGGTCCAGCATGTAGCAGACCCCAGCTTTCCTCTCCAGCACCAGTGGGGTGGGAAAGACAGAACAACATAAAGGATCATTGTGGCAACAGAGACAATCTGTATTTGGCTCTGTCCACAGGAATCTTCCTAAAGTTCCGAAAATGTCACTCAAGTGAGTTTCTTAAAAGCATCTCAGAGTGACTTCAGTGACACTACATCTACAATTATGTCAAAATAAATAGATTCATTCAAAATATTAAAGATGGGCCAGGGATATAGCTCAGTGGTTCCGCGCCTGTCTTGTAAGCACAAGGACCTGGGTTCGATCCTTGGTAACCACATAACAATACTGTGCATGGAGACTCACCCCAGCAGCAATCAGTACCACATACCACAGTGCCAGGCGTGGTGGCTCACACCTGTAATCCCAGCACTCGGGAGGCAGAGGCAGGAGGATTGCTGTGATGTGAGTTTGAGGCTGAGCTCAGGGCCAGCCTGAACCACAAAGCCAGATCCTGTCTCAAAAAAACCTTAAAAAAAAATTAAAGAAAAATATCTAGCAGAAAAGGGTAATCCAGACACAGGTAAGACAAAAATCAATACTCTAAGAACATTTGCTTATATATGACAGAAGAGAATAATTCCAGTTTAAAAATAACAGAAAGAGGCAATGGCTTCCTCTTTGAGATAATGCACAGTGTAGAAAAGGTATGAACAGCAGGATTAACGTAAGTAACTATGATCTCTAAATTAGTTGTATTATAAAGTGTAATTCTGAAAATTAGAATGAAGTTTAGCTGAGTGTTTTGGCATTGCTTTGCTAGACTACGATTTGATGGATGGTTCACTGATTGACTGTTGGTAAAACCTGCTGTTCTAATATTAAAATCAATGTTCAGTTCTCTGCCTTTACAATGTGAATTGGACCAAGTACGTAACTCCGTATGTAATTTTGAACACTTTGAACCATAAGATGGAGTTTGAATCCATTATCTAATTTTCTTCTAATGGTGACAGTTAAATTAATGGTGCATAAAAATAATGCCCAAAATTATTTACACTAAATTGTGAAAAACAAAGATTGTGACTGATGACTTTTAAAAATGTGCCTTTATGCATTTCATAGCGGCAAAAAGTCCAAATAAAAATGATGACATTGACTGTCTATATTGAGTCAAAAGCATCCATCCACTCTTAATGAGCTGAGTTTGCAGTATAAAAATTAGTCTTTCTAAGCTGCACAGCTCCCAACTTTACAGTGAAGCTGTCCAATGAGGTATCCTTGGTCAAGTTGCAGAAGTTCAGCCATCAAAACTGTGCTGACAATTTCAATGCAGCAAGGAATTTGGTGTTACCAGCCCATTGCTCTTTAGAATCTGCAGTGCTAGCAGGAGCACAATGTCGTTTTTGTAGGTAAAGTCAGCAATTGTAGCCCTAAAATGCACTCAGGAGCGAATAGAAAAGTAGCTCTTTTGAGGCCAATACTGCCTTTGAATGTTCTAACTTTCTGCTCCCAAAGCATAAATCAAATCTGAAAATCAAAATGAGAGGGAAATATTAGAAGGAGACATTATGACATCCATAAATTTCATGTATATCTGGCAGGAAGCATTAAATTAAGTCTTTTAGTTATGAAAGAGGAACCTAAGAACTATATATGTGTGCATATATGAATTGCAAATATAAATATACTAATCCACCCAATGTATCTATCTAATAAACATAATCATAAGTCCTCAATTTGTAAGATGTATAATCTGCTCATGTTTTTATGCCCCAAACTCACAATAACTATAGAGTCTAGGTAATAGTATAGTAATCTTAATTGTGAGCTGTGATTTGTTCACAAATAAACATAGTGCTAGAGTATAATACATAGTTGTTATTTAAATAATAACACAGTACTAGAAACTGATTTCAAATACATACAATCCATAGTAATAATACACAGTACTAGAAAATGATGGGGAATCTTCCATTTAATATATATCACACCTGAATTAGCCTCTGGCCAGCAGCCACTGTGCCCAGAGGGTGGCTGCACGGCTCATTCTCACTCCTATAGAGTCGTAACTCACGCTCATGCGAACTCTAGGTGGCTCTTACGCACGTTGAGTTTTAGAAACATTCCTCAGACTTGTAGATTCTTCCTGGCTGTATGGGGGGGGGGGCACCTTGATTGCCGGATGCACTCGGGGGGACACACAACAATCTACGTGATGTTGGCTTCTTAATTGAAAGGAGAAGAGTCACGAATGAAGTTAGCAATGAGGCACCCAGTAAAGTTTCAACGAAGTGAGTGTTGTAAAATGTTAGAGCAACGTGAAGTCGAGCCTGTGACTAATGTCTGCGCTGCTCAGACTCTCCTTCTGCTCCTGGCGGCTCAGCTCTCTTAGCTGAGTAAGTTGATGCCAGTGGGGAGCTCTAGCGGGGACATTCTTGCCGGCACCCTTGCAACACCCTCAATTCCTATTCGCCTCGGCTGCGGCTTCTCTCTCCAGGCTTTTAAACTTTTGTCTCCACAGTGTCTTTCTAGCCACTCTTCTTTACCCCTTATAAGACTGCAGGACTCGACTGCTTGCTCTATTTATCTCTGGTTAACACGGTGGTCGCGCTGTATTTTAGCCCTTAAAATTACATACATTAAATTCCATCCACTGAAATATTTAGTTGCTATTTTTTCTTGAAAGAATTCTAATTACTATAAAGGTCCACAAGCTGGGATTGCTAATTATGATACCAGGTGTTAATATATTTTTTCATTGTATCATGACTGTTCTTTTGCAAAGCTGTAGTTTTTATAGGACTGAATATTTCTCTATAGTGTCATATTTTAAAGCACTTGATACACTTTAATATTCTTTGCTATCTACTTATCAAAGTAGTAATGACATCAAGAATTAAAAAAATAACAATGGGCATTTACTAAGCATTAAACCTTATTCCAGACACTCTCAATGGATTTTCACATTTGATCCTCACCATGATCTCAAACTGACACCATCATAATCCCAATTTGATAGACAAGGAAATTTAGGCAATTACATGTTAAATAACTTGTTTAAAGTCACCTAACAAGAAAGCTATGATGTTGTGATTCAACTCATTTTTACTGAGCACAAAGCAATGAGACCCACAGCTTTGCTTTCTTTCCCCAGTCTTTTTGTGTTCTGTTACACTTATTCATTTTGGCAAACCACCCAGCTAATTCTAACGCAGCACCGCTTGGACTTTAGACATGGGAGGTACACAGATAAATGCTCTCTGCCCTCAAGAATGTTCTGCTTCTTTGAAAGAAATGTCAATTTAAAGAGAACAATGTAAAAGAGAAATAGAAGCTTTTATAAATACATTTCTACTGGACATATATTGGGGACAAACAGGACAATGTGACCCATATTTCATGAGAACGTCAGGCAGGAGTGCAGGAGAATGAAATTTCACAAACTTATAAAGACAATGGCAGAGAACTTCAGAAGAGGGAACTTCTGTCTCTCCAAACAAGGGAGTGGTCTATAAACTTGGTGGTTTTAGTGTATAAACAAAGGGACCCAAATAAAAAGCTTTTTTTTTTTACATGGAAATAGCTGTATTCCTTTCCCTCTACACTTCCTCTCTGAGCCTTGTGGCTCTCTTCTCTGTCCTTGCTATCAGACAGGCTCTTTCTCTTATAAGAAGTAGCATCCAGCATTCGCTGTATGACAAGAAGTAGGTTAATACTATGGATTCAGTTCAGTTTTGGGTAAAAGGAAAGAGACATTATCAGTCAAGCTGCTGTCTCACCTTCTGTTTGTCTTGTGTTCTCTGAGGCCCACACTGTGTTTGTCTTGTTCCTATTTAGTCCCTTCTTTCTGTATCTGCTAAACCAGCTTGCATATGGAGTCCAGGAGATGTAAAAGCTCATTTCTGTCATCTCAATTTGGCAGACTCTTCCCCGACGAATCACCTCATGGGTCAGCAAAACGCCTGCTGAAGAGCTGCCTTCGGAACAAGGGACCAGCTGTTGTTTATCAAGTGATCCTGCAACTACAGGAAGTGCCCAGAAACCTGCATGGTCGCAGCTCCCTCACACATTCCTGAGAGTTATGTAGAGAATATTCTAAATCCTAAACCCTATCTAGACAGCAGTCTTTCCTTTTCTTCTAATTTGATCAGAACTCCTCAGTTCTCAGGACTATAAGCTTCAGTATTCAACAGTTTTTGCTAAGAACCTGCTTTCGATACATTATTGGTAAAAGTAGTCCAACCTCAACTGTTCTACCACAAATAAGAAAATTTCATTTTGGAAAACACTAATTCATTGTAGCAATGAGTACAACTTCTTGTACTAATTTACACTTATTTGTTATGTTAAGATTCAGAGAGTGTTATCTTGCTTTCATGACATGATTGGGGAAATCTATATTTGGCATCAATTATTTAAATGTTAAAACAAAAGGAAGCAGGTTGGGGATTCAGCTCAGTGGTTCTGGCGCCTGTTTTGCAAGCACAAGGGCCCAGGTTCGATTCCCTGGTAACCACATACAGTACTGGGTGTGGAGACTCACATCCAGCAGCAATCAGGACCACATGCCACAATATCAGGTTTGGTGGTTCATGCCTGTAATCCCAGCACTCGGGAGGCAGAGGCAGGAGGATTGCTGTGATATGAGTTTGAGGCTGAGCTCAGGGCCAGCCTGAACCACAAAGCGAGACCCTGTCTCAAAAAAAAAAAAAAAAAAAAAAAAAAAAAAAAAAAAAAAAAAAAAAAAAAAAAAAAAAAGAAAAGGAAAGGAAAACCAAAATTCTGTTGTAGATGTCCTAGTGAATAAATTCTGACCCATAATGCCCATCCTTGTGTAATCCAGTTTCCTGTGAGCAACACAATTAATCACCTAGAAGTTTTATAGTGACCGACATAAAAAAGGTAGGACTGAATTATCTTCACAGGATACTGAAAATGATAACATCCACAAGGTCACTGGACTAAACAAAAGAAACTTCTAGTAATAACTTGCCTCAGGGGCTGCTTTGCTGCCTATGAGATGAGGGAAATGATACATATATCCACTGGACATTCATTGCACCAGTGTGTTAGACATCTGTCTAGGATGCTTTGATTATGATGTGCCATTTCAAAAGTCTAACTTTCCATTAAAAAAAAAATAGACTACGTGGTCACCTTTAAAAAAATATTAACTCTCAAACATCTTTTCTTACATATATTATGTGAGTTTTAGAAAATCAAGGGCAACCAAAGTGCCAAAACACTAGAGGAAGAAAAATATCTGATTGGTGCCCTATGTCTAGCCAAAAGCATTATAAATAATAGATGTTCAATAAATACCAGTTGACGAAGTACACCATCTGCTCTAGTGATTTCCTGTCTTATTCTTTTTCCTTTTGTATAGATTAAGTTGCAAATGCCCTTCAAACACTGACCCTAGCACACTCCAGATGACTTCAGGTGTGGACCATTTACCCCGCACAGAATGTTTCTCCTTTGTCATTTATAGCTGCTATTTTAAGTTGATATTTATCAGACAAATAGAACCTCATTTATTTTTGTATGCAGCTCTTTTTCCTTGTGCTGAGCATCTGTGACAGGCACTGTGTGTTTCATGTCCCTGAAATATCTTTCCCTTGTTTTCTTTGCTAAAACGTTAACCTGATACTTTTGGTAGAAGTGTCAGGCTATTGCTAACTTCTGGCCAATAAGATATGGATAGATTGATGGATAGGGGAGTCCCTGGGAAATAAGATGGCTTTCTAACTAGTAAACCAGCCTTGGCTTTCTGCCTTGAATGCAATGTGAGCATTATATGTTCAAAGCCACAGCAATCATTCTGAAGTCATGAGAAGAACTTCAAGCGAAGTGTAGAAATTCCACGGCAAGTTTTGACCTTGCTAAGCAAATGGACCTTCACTAGCAGTATCAACCTCTAGAGCTTTTGTTAAATGATAACAGGAAACTGAAATCTTTTACATTTGCTTAGTCACATTTTCTGTTACTTAGAGACAAACTACATGATGATTAATAGATGATGTATGCTTGTACAATCGTTATACCATTTCTCTACAACCTCCCACTATTCTTGTGATATTACTTGTTTTAGAATTCTTCAAATTGCGATGGCTTGATGGGTAATACACATAAATATTTCAATTTAACTCAACACATGTTTACTGTCGCTCTCTTCCATTAGACAGTGAGTTAATCAAGCACAATGTTTTATTTATCTTTGTGTGTCTGGTATTTTAATGAGACATATAATAGATACTCAATAAATCAATCTTGAATTACTGATATTTTCTTACTATATAAGGCATTATGTTAGAAGCCAGAGACATAAGTGGGAATGTAACCCACAAATTTCATTTAATGAAGCATTTCATAATTTAGACAATATAATTATTTTGTTCTCTAAAACACTGTAAAACCTTGAAGGCAGAGTCTATGTCAGCTTCATTTATGTGGTTCATAAAGCTCTTAGTATAACATCTTACATTTCTAAGGTCTTCAAAGTTTGGCAGATTTTAATAAATACTTGTCAAATCTATGCCTTCTAACTGGCCAATTCACTATTATGTTTGAACTCTGTGGCAATTACCTGAAGAATTATTGTCCTTATGCTCTATTTGCTTGGTATGTGAGTCCATTTATGTTGTTCTAACAAATATAGCAGATGGGGAAGTTTATAAATAATAGAAATATATTTCTTCCCATTAAAGGAAACAGACTGTTCATGAGAATGGGAGTCAGTGTAGTTATTACAAAAAACAGCAACGAGCTTCTTAGAACAAACAAAAGATGAAAAGCAGAATAACCCTAGGACCTGACCATCCTTTACTAGGTGTATACCTACTTAAAGGAAACAAAGTCAGTAAGTGGAAGAAACTCCCACTCTTCTGGCATATTGCAGCACCATCCACAGGAGACAAACATAAAGCCTTGACCTGTATCCATCGACAAATGAATGCATCAAGAAAATGTGAGATGTCTATACAGCAGAATGTTACTGAGCTTTAGAAAGAGAGGGAGCTGTCATTTGCAGCAATGCAGATGAGCCGGTGAGACATTTTTCCAAGTGAAATAAGCCAAGCGGAAGACTATAGCATCTCAGTGTGTGCCATCTGAGGTCAGTCTTGACAATGTGGGGGATGGTGCTGGAGTGAGGTCCTCAGCTCCTGCTCCTCATGGACACCCACAGAACATCCACCCATAGGCTCTTTACCCTGCCCTGGGAGGAAATGGTCAAGGAACAGTTTCTGAGATATCACAGAGGAAGGGTGCCCTCTCGCTTAGAGGTGGCCTAGAATCAGTATTTGTACTGTATATGAGGCATCAATGCATCAAGAAATAAGCATTCACAACAATATATGAACATTTAAAATATCTTCATTAGCATTTCTGAAATTCAGTGGAAAGGTTGAAGTGTCAAAAACAACTTGTAATTGAAGGGGATGATACTTTGAATAATTAGCAGGGTCTTCTTGCTAATTTTCATCATACCAAGTATAGATGAGAGAAAGAAGTAGGAAAATTATTACTGTTTCCGTTCTTTGGAAATACCTATCACATTTCAGATGCATAATGTCCAAATAATTAACATGCCAGATTATCTAATGACTGATTGTCTTTTAATGTGTTTTTCTGTTTTCAAATAAAACATTTTGTCTAAAATATACATAAACGAAGAAGCCCATCTCATTGAATTAGAGAGTAGAAGGGTATTACATTCCTCTGTGGGAGTCTGAGGAGGGGATTTGTACAAGTGAGGTGCAGGACAGGCTCGGGATCTCCAGCGGTGGAAGGACCGTGGCATAGGAAAGGGAGAGAGAGTGGGGACACGGTGGCCATTTGCACTGTTACAGTCAGTTTCAAGAAGTAAATTCTCATATTCTATTGCTCAGTACAGCTACACTGCTCAGTGCCTCTATGGTATGTTTCCAAATAGCTGAAGGAAAGAATTTGAATGTTTAACTACAAAACATGACATATTTGAAGGAATGGAGGTGAAAACTATACTGTTTTTATTATTTGCATCAAAGAATAACAATGCACAGTTGTGTTTATGACAAATAAAAGAAAAGGAAGGAAGGAAAGAAGGACAAAAGGAAGAGGAATGATGGAGAGAGGAGGAGATAAATTTCTCACAGACTAGAAGGCTGAGAAATCCAGGATCAATAGCCAGGTTTTATGTCCCCTGAGAGGTACCCTCCTAAACTTCCAAGAAGTGCCTAGTTGCAAAGGGTTAGAGGAGGGAGAATACTGTATCTGTATGGTGGAGGATGGGCAGCAGTCTACACTAGTTTAAATAGTCTCTTTACAAGATACTAATTCATTCCCCAGGTACTTAACACATCCCCAAAGACCCTCACAATGGGACTAAATCTCAACATTAATTTTGGATGATTTCATATTCAAACTATAACATTCAACCTTCTTTCACTCTATTTTCCCATTTTTTAAAAATTATTTTTCCCCCTCAACATTAACTTAAATGTTTGTCAAAATATTCTCTACATTCCTCCCCTTTCCTCTCCAAGGGCAAAGTCTTTTATTCATAGATGTCTAATCTAAGCCCTGGAATTTTACGTACATGTTTCCTAACATAAGATAGGTACTTCATTACACTTATTTTTTGAGTTAAGTGTTGAGAAATCTAAGTTCATAATGTTCTTTCCAATCTGCTTTCATGGATTTTTGTATAAACTCTACATATCTTTCAGGTTTATTGCCCTTGGCCAAGCCCACTGACCTTTATTTCTGCAAAAAAGTGAAGCTAGAAGTTGCCTGACAATGGAGAATGATCAGACGTGGTTTGAAATGACATTTGATTGCACTTGTCTGTGATAATAAAAAGGAAAATAAGTTGTTCCCGCCCAAAGATGATTGTACTTGACAAGCAAAGCTTGTGGCTTATTAATAATTAAAAATATTTCTGTGTTCTGCTACTGATGGAATATTTAATCACGTGTTCAGTCAATACCAATGTATCATTTATTATTCATTAAAGATAAATGTAGTGTAATGGCCTTGAATTGCAATGTGTTACATTGAGATTTATAGAGGGCAGAAAAAGTTGATTTATTATTTAGGGATTGATTAAACTTCTCTACTGATCCCAGTGATGAAGGTAACCCATCAAATCTCTACTGTGACTCAGAGTTTAATACTGACAATTAATACTAATAATAGATTGGTGGCAATATGTGGCTAGCTCAGTTCAGGGTGTTAAGGACAGACTTAAAGAAAAGGCTCGGTCTCAGGGTTTCATGTGAGTTTCTTATGAAGGGAGCCTGACATCCCGAATCAATCCCTACATTTTGCTGAAGCCTTTTCTTCAACTTCCTGGTGTGATGCTGTCCTTGGCTCTTGCTTTTAGCACGTTCTATGTGGGGTCATTGCAGCACAACCCACGTTTATTAAAAAAAAAAAAAAAAGAAAAGAAAACTTTGGGTTCAGATGGCTATTTTTCCCTCCTCTGAGCTGGTGGTGTTTTAAGGGCTTTATGAATGATTCATTTCCCCATCTTCCCAGGTCCTTTGAATTTTATGCTCAGATTTGGACCAAATGTGAGGCAAAAATAGGCTTTTCTTTCATTCTCATTCTGAGCTTTTTCTTGCCCTCTGTAACCAGAAGAGAAAGCTCTCTGCTGAGAAATCACTCCTCCTTTCTCTTTGGAAACTAAAGAATCTTTTCATTATGACCTGTAGATGCAACTTGTATATTTTAAAGACGTTCTGTTTTTTTCAAGAGATGTCAAAAAACTAATAAGAGAAAGAAAGAAAAATGACTATTCTAAGTAAATATGGACTCCACTATTACTCGAGTGAATTCATGTTCTGTAGACAGCACAGTTAACAAGACTGAGTTTCAATTTCAGGCACATTCTTATTGTCTTTGAGAACAGATGGACTTGAGCCACCCAGGACACAAGAAAGAGGGCTTCTCAGTATCCTGCAGCATTTAAAAGCATAGTAACATCTGCAATAAAGACATTTACATTTCAGTGCACAAATGATTGCATTTTTATTCCTTTTCATAAGGATTTATTTGTGTGTTTTCAAAAGGAGTTGAAATAGCCTGATACTTGAAGATGATATACCAGGAGGAGAATAATGTAAGAGTCTTCAAACTGACACGTGGCAGCTGCTCTAACTTGAGTGACTACATCCTTTCAAAGTTCATGTATCAAAACCTAACTCCTGGGGCTGGGGATTTGGCTCAGTGGTTCTGGTGCCTGTCTTGCAAGCTCAGGGGCTTGGGTTCCATTCCTCGGTAACCACATACAATACACGGCATGGAGACTCACGCCCAGCAGCAATCGGAACCATGTACCACAGTGCCGGGCGTGGTGGCTCACGCCTGTCATCCCAGCACTCAGGAGGCAGAGGCAGGAGGATTGCTGTGATGTTAGTTTGAGGCTGAGCTCAGGGCCATCCTGAACTACAAAGTGAGACCCTGTTTCAAAAACAAAACAAAACAAAACAAACCCTAACTTCTAAAATAATGATACAGAGAGGTAGGTGACTACAAAGTTCATGAGGACTCTGTCCTCATGAGCAGAATTAATACCTTTATAGAAGAGTTGGAGAAAACCTGCTTTTCCTCGGCCTGTGAGAATAAAACATCAGGACCTCTTGAGAGGAAAAGGCCTTTACCAGAGACCACATCTGCCAGATTTGTGAGAAATAAAGTTCTGTGGTTTATAAATTATCTATGCAAGGTATCTTTTTGTTATTGCAGTGGCACAGCCTCTGATAGTGACAGTGACACAACAAATCTCAAGCTGAATAAAGACTTCTTGATTTTAGGTACAGTACTGAATGACTTTGATGTACCGAACATATTAAACCAGAGCACATTATGTGGAAAGAAGAGTTGAAGTAGAAATAAAGAAGAAAAGCAAATGGAGGCAATGCCTTATTTAAAATAGGACAAATTCTGACAATACTCAAGGATCAGAATACAAAGTTTTCAAAAATAAGACCAAATGCAAAAGTTGTGATTTTTTTGTTGTATTTTTAATGTTAAATTTAGAAAGTTGTAAGCAACATAATGTATTTCACCCTCCAACAACTAAGAGTTTGTTAAAGTATGAAGCCTGTAGCAGATCTACAAGAAAGTTGATTTATACTATTTTCAGTTGCAATTATTCACTTTTTTTCTAGTACTTTCTTTCACAAAGCCATGACAGATACATGATCTTAGCTCTGCCTTCATCAAAGCAAGGAATACACACTGCGCAAGACATTACATTTGTACGATGCTTCTCTAAACATTCAAAAGCTTGGATTTACTTTAGAAACATGTATCTAATATGCCAGATATGCATCAGGATACATTGAATTGCATTTATTCAAAAAGACTCAATTCTTTATCTTTTTCACGTCTCCTGTATTCTTTCACTCACCAAAAAGTTAACACAGCTGTCTAGTTTTGCATTGTTAAGATTCTCAATTATATACTGGAACTGATTATTCAAATTCTTTTTAAAAAATTAAAGTTTGGGCTAAGGATTTAGCTCAGTGGTTCCAGCATCTGCCTGGAAGTGTAAGGTCCTGAGTTCGACCCCCAGTACCACATACCACAATTCCTGGTGTGGTGACTCACACCTATACTCCCAGCACATGGGAGGCAGAAGCAGGAGGATTGCTGTGATCTCAACACTAGCCTGGGCTACAGGGTTAGTTCAGGGACAGTCTGAATTACAAAGTAAGAATTTGTCTCAAAAAAAAAATTTTTTTTTTGAAATACTTTTTTTTTTGGTTCCAAATATTTTCTGGCCCTTTTTGAGCCCCAGTGTGGATATAACTTGATCTGTTCCCCTCTCAGAGATAATGGTATTGCTTTTCAAAGATCAAATTCATTTGACAGCTTTCTTTTTTTGTTTTTATTAGAATATGTTTATAGTACATAATGATTACATTCATTATAGGGAATTGGCAAAGATACATGATATATCTCACTTCTTTTTTCTCCTTCCCATCTACCACCTTTTTTCCAGCGTCAGATTCATTTATTTATGTCTTTAAAATTAAATGTCATACAATTTAACAATCAGACTAATTAGCCAAAAATACATAAGATAATTACACTAAATTAAAATACACTTTTAGATACATTATTCATGCTGGAGTACAACTTATTTCTCTTTCGTCCTTTTTTTTGTCTTTTATTTTGCAGTTTATTTATATATTGAGTTTTTTACATAGGATAAACCATTTGCTATTTAAGATTGTATTTCTAATTTATTTAATCTAAAATTATGGTCTCAAATTGCATCCACTTTCTTAAGTATTATTTCTTCTAATAAGGTTCTCATAATTTCTGATGAACTAGGATTTCAAATCACAATTGGGATTCATCTAGTTGGGATTGATAGTCAATAAATACTATGTACTCTAGGCACTTCAGATAACAGAGCTTGTAGGTGCAAGGTTCACCAATGAGCTTGGTAGAAAGCATTCATTTCTCATAGAGTTTACAGTCAACCGGGAGGATTGATCACAAGCATTAGAGAAAGAATGACAATAACTGAACAATAAAAAGGCAGTGATTAGAATTTCTCAAAGAAAAGTAAATGCTCTGAGAACACTTAAAGCTGAAAATAGAGTATAGACTGGGAAGATGTTTGCTTAGATTTCAACATCAAAGATGATTTTTCTCAGGTAACAATGTTTGAGCTGAAGTTTCAAGGACACAGAAGACCCAATCAACTAAAGATCTCAGTACAGATAAAACAGCAAGTACAAATGCCCTTGGAGAGGAAACTATGCAAGTTTACAAACAAAGGGAAGGTATGGGTAAGAAAAAATGAAATCCTACAACTTTGTTCTTAATTATTGATCTTGGGCATGACCATGAGCAATTAGTAAGAAGTAGGAACTCAGAGTACAATGGGCATCTGATACAAAAGACAGAGAAACCAGTATCACAACATGTGATTGAGCCGATCAGTGATAGACAAAGTGTCCTTCATCTCTGGGACCATTTGAGGAACTGTGCACATTGCATGTCAAGAGGAAGAAGAGAAAAACTTACCTACCATCTAGGCTTTGGTAATGGATCAAGTGTTGAACCCCAGGGTATTTTTCCCGTAGTTCTGGCGTCCACACACTTTGACCTTGAGTGCCCATTCTATTTTCTTATGCAGCAATACCTAGAGATCCCCAGGAGGGCATTCTGTCCTGTGCTGTCTGTCATATGACCCCTGGGTGAGTCCAGTCAGGGTCCACAGAGAACTGTTGTCCACACCGATGGTCAGAACAAAGATCACAGGCGTCGGAAATGATGTATGAGCCATGTTATATGGGAAGTGTGGTATGAGAGATGGTTTAGGAAAGATAAGTAAGACCCAGAACTTCTATAACATGGAAGAGTACAGATTTACTGTAAATAGGCATGAAAAATAGTGCAGGTTACTAACTAAGTTAATCGTGTGATCTGTATTGTGTCCTACAGAGGCTAGTAAGAATTCTTTTGGAAAATTTCATATCTAGTAGGAAAAATGGAGAATATCCATTTGAGCAATAGTCTGCAAAATATGAAGCGTGATCCAAATCTACTTTCTGCTTTTGAAAATAAAATTTTATGGAAACATAGCCACACTGACTTGTTCTGTACAGTTTTGGGGTCCTTTGCACTTCATGGAGGTAGTGAGTCATTCCAACATGGACCACAAGTCCTGTAAAACTGGTATTTATCTGACCACTCTAGGAAAATCTGCTCAATATGGCATTGAAATGCTAGCACAGCATAGTTTATGTCACCATCCTGTCCAGTATCTTTAATAGTTATCTGATGTCTTTATGATAGTATGAATAGATTAGTGTTAGAATAGCACTAATATGTAATAAAATTTTATTTTGAACTCAAATCTTTAAAAATACTATTAAGTTGTGTCACATACTGGTAAAAATTCTCAATGTTGAATGTGATCATGTTATGTATATATAATGTACCAATAAAGATTTGAATTTTTTAAATATGCTATTTTCTATGTGTCATGCCTATCTTACCCAAAACTGGACCGTATGCTAAGAAATGCAACTAAAGCTTCATTTATATTCAGTATGTGTTGCACTTAAAAAAAAAAAACTACCAAAGTCTCAATAGTTTATAAGAGCAAATATTTCTCTTCTTTTTCATTACATCCAGCAGTTGCTATAAACTGCTGAAATTCTGCCCAGTGGGTTTTTCTCATTTTGGAATCAAAGCTAAAGAAACACTAACTATTTGGCATGTACTCCTCCTCTGAGCTAAACAGCAGTGATATGTGGGGCTTCTTGAAGCTTCTCAAGTCTTCCTCTGTACTGACACGTGCATTACAACTGGTCACATTCCACTAGCTACTGGTGGCCACTTGGCCAAACCCATGCACATGTTTGGCAGGGTGAACATGCGCAGTGCTCTGAGCAAAGGAAGACAAGGGAATTACGCATGCACAGAGAATTGTGTTGAATTTCTCTGGCCAGAAGGGCTGGGGAGCGAATTGACATGGCAGCTGTCAGTGAGCCTTTAATCTGCACTTTTTTGGCCCTGTTTTGTGACCGTGAAACCTGACCAAGTCTACCTTTTCCTGTAGCTGGCTGGCTCAATGTTAAACTTTGTCAACAGAGGGTGCTGAAGGAGCATCGCCAAACCACTCTGGGAGCAAAAGGTTTTCTCCCTAAGGTTGCTAGCTCTAGTGAAATAAAGGATATATGTTTAAGTTTGGACCTCAGATAAATACTGAATGTGTGTGTGTGTGTGTGTGTGTGTGTGTGTGTGTGTGTGCGTGTGTGTGTGTGCGTGTGTGTGTGTGCGTGTGTGTGTGTAAATCTGTCCTGAGATTCTCCTACACTAAAAATGCATTCACTGTTTATCTGAGATTCAGCCAGCTGCACAGCCTGTCATCTCTCTAGTGTTCCTGTCCTGGCTCCTGTGAGCTAGTTCAGAAATAAACCAGCAGTCAGAGAATCCTGAAGCTGTGAGAGTCAGCAGTAGCTACTCCAGAGGTCTGCATGCCTCTTGCTGCTCAGCCTCCATTCGTTTTCTCTCTGCACCACCTCTGATGAAACCCTAGCAGGTTTTTTATTAGCATCAGGATGTGTCTCTGTGATGAGGTCATAGCCACATCATTTCCAATGCTTATAAATCTCAGCTTTGGGAGGAGAAACTTACAAATACTTGGTCTCTTCCTGGTTTGTTTTATTCAGCATCAGCATTTATAGTCACACTCTGCATTTACTATTTCTATTCCCATCAGAGTCCTCTTTTATTCTTTCCTCCTACATATTACTTTACTGTTACTTACAACATTTTCATGTTTAGATTCCTGTGTGGTTTGTGCTGTAGCTATGCTCTAATAGAGAGGAAACAATCATACAATCAGTTACAGAAAATAATTTAATCTTCAAACTACCCCATAAAAACTATTTTTTCTTCTTTCCATTAGTACTTAGCTGTTACAGATGCTGACATATTCACAATGGGGAATTTGTACCCACACATAACACCTCTCAATTCTTTCTTCACCATTCTCCTCTCCTTACTTCAACCCTTCTTCTCCTCCTCATTTACACAAACTGTTTTTCGATGTTTTTGTCCATTCTCTTTTTTCTCCCTTTCCCTTCCTTCACTTCTCCCTGCCTTCACTGCACTTTACAGATCAAAATCTGTCTTACAAAATACAAGTACCTTAGTGGGTGCACAGTCACAAACCTAGCAAGAAATGGAGGCAAAATATGTCTCATGTTTAGATTTTTATGTCTCATGTTTAGATTTTTATGCACTGAATTTTCCCTGATTACTGTTTCAGACCCTAAGTAAAGCATTATTTTCACATTTACTCTAAATAATTAATATTTATAATTGTAATTAGCAGCTGGTGAAGTGGAGCGTGCTTTTGGTCAGTTGCCTGCTAAACAGGATTAGTTCACTATTTCAATAGTCGACTTTCCTTGTGTTACAGGTGGAAGGTGGATTGCGTGGAATATCAGCAGAAAATAGGTCTTCTGGGTTATATAGTGTCCACACCAAACTCCCTGTGTTGAGTTGCTAAGGTCCATCACTGCAAAATATGACCTTATCTAGACTCAGGTCTTTAAATTAAAGGAATAATTAAATTAATGGGAGGTCAGTAGGATGGAAGAGGAGTCCTGATCCAATATGGCTGGTTTTGGACAAAAAGGGGAAATTTCCTAGAAAGATAGTATGAATTATCTCTTTGATGTTTTCCTAGTAAAGTAAACAGCACTTTTACTTTGGTTCTTATTTTATGAACACGTATAATTTATAGTTAAATCTTCCAACAATGTGCATGCAGCATAGGTTATAATAACACAGTAGATCCACACTCTCATATGAAGATTAATAATTCTTACAAACTTTGCTATTATAAATGATGGCCATCTACCAGCGATATTGATGTCACACAGTTATTGCAATTATTGGTTAAAAAGGTAGAATTTAGGTTCCCTCCTGGCAATAGTGAATTCCAATTCTTTGGTTAGGGAAATCCTTATGTGACTAAGAGAAAAGTGCTCTTAAGTTTACCTCCATTTTTTTTTTTTTTAATCCTGAGGTGATACTTTGGTACTGGAACTAGCTTGTTGGAAGCACCAGAAATGTTTAGCAGGTCATAGGTATATCTATTGGATTAACAGTTGGCTTGAAATCAATTACTTGAAACTGAAGTGTTTCTCAAAACTCAATATGTGATAATTACTCTTAATTGTTTCATTCTGAGTTATTTCCTCCCTGCTTGTTACTTGGAACTTAATAAATGGGTTCTCAAATGTAAGAAGAGCTTTAAAAAAAAGAAACAAAAAAAAAGAAAATACCAGATGTGAGAAGATATGAAACATTTAGTTTATTGTTGTGGATATTTTGACACACTGAATAAATGGATGAAACCAATTAAAAGTCACACACACACATTCACAGGATTTCTGACTACCTTAACTTCATTTTGTTATCTTCAGATTCACCTTAATGTTAATCTTCAATAAAAATATTACTAAACACAACTTTTTTTTCCTGTTAGAATTAGTATTATAGTTGAATTCTGCTGGTTTCCCCTTAATTTACACTTTATTTTACATAGCTTTTTCCTTGCAAAAAGAGAGGTATTATTTTTTTTTTCTTTCATTGAACTTGCATGCTTTCATTTTTATTGAGGTTATAGGAAAATTGTCTTTTATCTTCTGGCTGAGAAAAATATACACAAAAAAATTAAAATGTCACCATTTTAATATACTTGGTTTTGAAAAAAATTGTTCTAGAAAGATGCTAATCACTGCTAGTGGGAGGGTAAATTTGTAGAAGAAAAAAATGACAAAAAGAAAAAAATGGAAATAATCAGGAAACATTTACTTCATTTATAGTTATATGTAGTTTTAACTCTACATTATTAGTCTTCTTAAATTTAAAGATTTACTTGAACAGGTTCAAAATTATATATAAACAGGAACTTCACCATTACTTGTAAAGACAAATATTTAATTTTTAAACTGTGTTTTTATGCATTAAACTTTGCAAGTATGAGCTCTGTGGTTATGACTGCTCACATTTGCATAAAATATGTCTGGAAGTATCCATGATAAGTATGCAAAAGGAAAATGTAAAGAAGAGCAATTTTATTTTACATTCTGATGTGATTGGTGATTTTGAAAGCATTCAAATATTTAAATTTAGAACTGTTGTGTCAGATCATTGGTAACACACTTGTCTAGGTTGAAAGAATTGTTTGATCCATAGCAGCACAAAAAGTAAATTAAATAAAATTTTAAAATAACAATGGCAAAGATTATGTCACATGAGAATAGTAAGAAGAGTTGCAACATTCTATGACTCTGAGTATGTACTGAAAGTCTCTCTCATTATAGGATTGTTACTATGCAGTAATAAAACCTATGCCCAGATTCCTCTGTCTCAAGTTTAATATGGCGACTAAGCAAGGTATTTGTTTTAATCTTGTGCTCAGAGAAAGTACACAGTGTGAAATGTTCAGGGATGTCTTTACACTTGTTCTGAATTGTAAGCTATCTTGCTTGTTTGATTCCAGTGTTCAATGTTTGTTCTTTCAAACTGTGCTGGGCAAATTCTGGTGGGGCAAACTGTGTGAATGATAAGAGATTCCCATGGTCCTGAAGAAAGTAGACATGGTTCTATTTCATACCTCAGAGCCTCTTGAACACTCCTTATCTACCAGTAATTAACTTCCCAACATGCTTCCTGCTCGGTGTGGCATGCTGCAGTTACTGTCTGCCCAAAGGCCATCCTCCTGCTGGTGATCAGACATCACTGGCTTCATTTAAGAATATTCTCAGTGGATTGTGCAGGTTATAATTAAGACAGAAACATTAGATCCATCATTTTAAAAAATAAATGATTTCCTATAATTTTAACTCAAATCAAACACAGAAAAGATACTATAATAAATAAGACATTGCAATAGTGCTACCTACAGGTTTGTGTTTATTGTCTTCCAGAATTGTATAAATCTCTCTCGTCCTTCTCAAAAGTAGTGAAGACATAAGATCAGGCAGATATTCCTCATTCCTTTTCAACCCACTGCCATGCTATTTTGCCTTTCTAGGCCTTTGAAGATTTTTTTTTCCCCTCTACCAAGAACTTCTTTCCCTCTCTACTTTCTGAACTCCACTGATCTCTCAAAACATATTGTCTTCCTGGTGGAACCTTCTGGGATTGCTTCCTCTGTGCCGCCCACAGAATTAATTCCTCCTTTGTCTGTTTTGCTGCTATTTAAACACAGTCTCATTCCTGCAGGGGTGACACAGTGCCAAAATTAAACATGTTCATAGACCTGAGGAACACATTTCCTTAAACAGGCATACACATTTTAATCAAAGACGTGATTTTGGTGCTTATACATTGGATATTTTGGAAAGAAATACAGACTTTAAATATACCATCACCTAAAATTGAGAATTTTGTGATTTCTTTTATTTTAAAATCCGCTTAACACGGCCTTGAGATTGATCAATTATGTCTGTCTGTAGGCACACATAGAGTTTATATGCCTATGTCTATACATATATTATGCATTTATCTCACAGTTTTGGGAATCTATGAAGTATTGTTCCTAATAACAAAGGCTGTGTTTTCAAGATTCTTTATATGCTCCCAACTACGTTTCTCTCCTACAGAAGGAAAAGTTTCATGATCTCTGACTGGACTACGTTTATGAAAGGTGGGGATCACTGGGCTGCAATGATTTCTGTTTGTGGCACTTACTCGGGGGGATATGTGCCTGGACACTAATTTGGGTTTGGCCAAAGAATTATTTATGGAATATAATCTGACTCACCAGAGATCTTCATTTCTTTCTAGGACCCAAAGGCAACTTGTTTGTTGATGTTTCTTTGCCATAATTTCTTGTGCTTTATTTTCTTTGAGAACATTGCAAGGCAGACAAGTAAAATGATCTGAAGCTAAAATCTTCCGTCTTTGTGCTCTTTATCATAATATCCTCTTCTAGTATGCCAATTCCCCCATACCTTTCAAAATACAAATAATCCTAAAGAAAAGTCTCTTTAACAAGCATTAAGATGGAATATATAATTATATTAAATATCATATACAATTATATTTAATATATTATATATAAATATAATTCCTCCTATTTATTTGATTAGGACAATTCTGAAATTTTGAATTGACATGCACACCTTGAGGCTAGCATTGTTATTAGAGCTTATCACTGTTCGTGAGGTCTTTGGGTTGGAAAGCTTAGGATTTAGAAGTACAAGCATTCTGTGTGACAGTATTAGTATTACTGTGATCAGCATGTTGATGTGTAGGGTAGGAGTGAAAAATGGTAGATACAGAGACTCTTAAAGTGTACGCTATGTATTAAGGAAATTTTCAATCCTTTCTGAAGGGTTTAAGCTTTCACTGTTGAAAACTTGAATGATGGTTTAGATTCTAGGGCAAAGACAACAGGAAGATTATTCACTAATTGCTCTGTGTGTAGATAGTTTGCAGAGTTGATTGCTTTGTCTTTTTAATACCTGGAACAAATACAAGAGGTTATCATAATTTCTAATGTCTCAACTGCTTTTTCTTCCTTCTTTTGATTGGGAAACAAAAACAGTTACAATTAGTTTTCCCAAGAATCTAGGGAATTTGGTTTTAAGATGATGGAGGGAATTTTTCACACTAAAATTTAGGCTGAGGAATCTTTAAATAAAAATATTATTCTTTAAATGGATCATGAGACTTGGTCAAATATGAAGGCAAGTGTTGTTTAAAACTTTCAATTTGTACTCAGTCCCAGAGGCTTTGACAGCGGTGATGTTTTGTCCAGAAAAAATATGAAGAAAGTCTTTAAAGAGCTCCTCAAAGTGACTTTAATAACAAGCAAGCTGATCTATTCAACACATTTTAATATCAAACCACAGGGATAAAAGAAAGCTCTTATGCAAACATCTTACAAGACGACACTTATAAAAGAGTCAACATGCAAAAATAGAAAATAAAAATATTCCATAGGCAAGAAATGGCCTTGTTATGCTGAATTCCCAGAGTTACAAAGGCTGTAGGATTCCTTAAAGACAGAGATGTCATTGTCTCCTTGGCACGTGTGTGCCTGCGTTTATAATTTCTTCAGAAATATATGTGCAGGGGTACTTACAAGTTGGCATGCAAGGATAAAAACTGTTTTGTGTGTGGTGCTGGGTATTGAACCCAGGGATCTCCTCATGCTAACAGCCACTCCACTGCTAATCTGAAGTCCCAGTCCAAGAGATCAGAACTTGTTTTCAGTTTCCACAAGTTTTGCTTTGGCTATAAATGACTAATCTGCTAAATGATAGGTAAAATTTAAATTATTTCGGTCAGTATTTTGGAATTTAAAATTATCATGAAAAATACATTTGTAGCTTGTTGGGAACAATACTGTTTGGGAGAAATAATTGCACAGTTGAAATTGTGAGCTGGCCTTCCTGTAAACAGACTTTGGACTTAACTCGCCTTCGCTTTGGTAACAGCAAGGACTCTGGTGTCCCCACATGCCAAGATGCTTCTGGCAGAACAACACCAGAATCCACATAACTTCTCCATTGCCAATGTCTGCCCTGCCCGGCAGTATCTTCATCTACATAACTTCTGTAAGACTGTTGTCTGTGTCTGTCCTGTCTTCCTGGATCTTTTGGAATGTATGGAATAAAAGTTGTGGCAGGCTGGGATCTGGGGTCTTGGCTACCCAGAGTAGCATGGATCAGGCCCAAGCTCAGCTCCTTCTCTAAACCTCTGAGTAATTGTTAATTATAACGCCATGTGCCATCCACTCACAGGAGGCTAGAACTTAATGCAGAGATTCTAGTGTCGTTCCCTTCCGCCGTTTACCTCAGTGGTTACCTTCAGAAAAACATTTAAAGGACTGTCCCAAACCTTTGTTTTCTTAGTAATCCTTGGTTTGAGTTCTGGCATCCAGGTATACCACAGAATGCATTTTTATTGTATTAATCCACAGAATTTATAAAGTTTATCACAAAAATGCCTAAAAACCTGATAAAACTTTTAGTTACAAATTCTTTCTAAACTCAACAACAGCACACTAGATAAATACACATGTTTAATATTATCAGTGTTATACTGAAGTCAGCTTCACATTAACCTCAGTCTCCACACTAGAGATAATAGCTTATTCCACACGGAGACTGTGTCTAAAGAAGCTTAGTCAGTATGGAAGAATTTCTCTAATATGTGACAATTAATAATAGATATTGTGAAATAGAAAATATTCAAAGGGAGGGCCGGGGATTTAGCTCAGTGGTTCTGGCGCCTGTCTTGCAAGCGCAAGGACCAGGGTTCAATCCCCGGAAACCACATACCATACTGGGTGTGGAGACTCACACCCACCAGCAACCAGTACCACATACCACAGTGCCAGGCGTGGTGGCTCACGCCTGTCATCCCAGCACTCGGGAGGCAGAGGCAGGAGGATTGCCGTGATGTGAGTTGGAGGCTGAGCTCACGGCCAGCCTGAACCACGAAAGCGAGACCCTGTCTCAAAAAACCTAAAAAAAAAAAAAAGAAAGAAAATATTCAAAAGGAAAAAGGTGGAGTAAGTAGCAAGGGGAAAGAAAAAATGTGATTAAAAAAGGAAACTAAGCATTCATATACAGAGGGCATGAGATTTTAGGGTGGTTAGGGGAATGGGAAAATGAGAATTAAGTTGTGTCATATACTGGTACAAATTCTCAACACTGAGTGTGATCATGATGTGTATAATAAAATATACCAAACATAATTCAATTTTTAAAAAGATGTATAGTAACTTCAGTGTGATTGATACTCTTTAAATTAAAACATTCTCACCCTGTAAAGCTGCATAATCAAGTCACTGATACTGAATTTGGCTTTGCAATTTTAGGTAGCATGTACATTTTAATTAACACTGACACCACTGACTTTTGAGACTAGCAATTTGTTTTGAAATTGATTCCTTTGACCCTGAATGGCAGGAGCTGCTCCTTGACTATTCAATAGCCATTCTGTCATATGTATGACACCGTCCACTACAGTAACACAGTAATATTTAGTTTTACTTTAATTGGTACATGTTTGCAGTACCGAATGATTATATTCCTAACAGAGAGTTGGTACCTGCAATTAAGTTTTAGTTAATGAAGTGCAGCTGTTCAGTAGACTTTAGGGAGATGATAAGAGCAGAGTAGTTACATTGTCACACCCTTTAGATTTTTGCCCTTTTCTTCTCCCACCCTGGAATCAGAATTTGGTGACTAGAATCTTAGCATGCATCTGTGATCATAAGGTAGCATGAGGGTTTGACTTCCTTGTCAACTTGACTCACTTGGGGACCACGTAAGAGATTAGGAAAGGATACTTTAGTATGTGTCTGCGTGGGTCGTGGGGTCTCCAGTTTAAGGTTCGTACCAGCTCCCCCATCCCTTCCTATCTGGTATTGCTCCTCCGCTTTTCTTCAAGGCCTTCCTGAGCTAAGCCTCTTTACTCTCTCATACCCTTCTGCCATGCTGTTTCTCCCTCCAACCAGCTGACCATGGACTCACTGTACTGAAACTATGAGCCTGATAAAACTCTGCTATTAATTGTGAAAGTCAGGTATTGGGTCTCAGCAGGAGGAAAGCTAATAAATCAGAAGAAAATCAGACCATTAAAGGAACACAGCAAAATACTGATCCTCTTTTACAAGATCCAGGTTAGCCTGTCACTAGTTTCTCCATTATGTATGAGAAAAACAAACTTTATCAAAGCTCTTATTACCATAGGCATTGGTGGCTAGAGGCACACTTACTCAATAGAACCGCTAAGCTATCCTCTGGTTACTTCTCCATTCTTATCACTTGAAATTAAAGATGAATACATGTATTTATTAAATTCATATTATATGCCATGCGATATAATATGGCTTCCTGTCATCTACTTCTACAATTTATATCATACAAAATTCATAGAAACAAAGTCTGTGTTTCTAAGGAAAATCTAAGCACTGATCCTAAGTAGCTACACAGCTGAGAACTTTTCCTCTTTGTGACTCAGCTTTCTTTATCTACCATAGAAAATAATATTATACTACCTTATAAGTTTATGGTATAGTTGAAAAGGCACAGAGCACTGTAAGATAATGAGGCCTGTGTCGGAATCAAGCATCACTAAGTTTTCAAATATGTCTGACAAGAAATGATTTTAAGAACAATCACGTTTTCAGATTTTCCTTATAATACTAAATAAAAATTTTTATTTATAATGTCTTTGATCTGCTCTGTTTTGGAAATCTTAGAAAACATTTTCTAAGAGAAATGGAAACCATTGTTTTAATCAGGTTCTATAGTAGGCACTTTTATATCTCTTATTTCATGTATTCCACAGGACAACAAAGTAAATGTTATAAATTCTATTTGATTAAAAAAAAAGGCCCATATAATATTGTGATTTTCTAAGTGCTCATAGGAAGGGGTATTTTGTTTCCTAAACCTAAGTCATACATATATTCATTCATAATACATTCATATACATAATTATCAATATACTAATATACTTGTTCAACATACTTTAGAACTTTTCTTTGTTGTTCTAATTTCTTTTTTTTTTTTTAGCAGGTCTCGCTTTGTAGTTCAGACTGGCCCTGAGCTCAGCCTCAAACTCACATCACAGCAATCCTCCTGCGTCTGCCTCCCAAGTGCTGGGAATACAGGCGTGAGCCACCACGCCTGGCACTGTGGTATGTGACACTGGTTGCTGCTGGGGGTGAGTCTCCACACCCAGTATAGTGTGTGATCACCGGGGATCAAACCTGGGTCCTTGCACTTGCAAGACAGGAGCCGGAACCACTGAGCTAAATACTCGGCCCTGTTGTTCTAATTTCTAAGACAAGTGGTGTCCAACTTGTCATCACATTTCCTATAACATGAGAAGTATTTTAAGTTTTAAATTCCTGTTGGTAATGTCCCCATGCCTCACTGAACAGTCATAATCTCAAATTCTTTTATAATATTTAAGTATCTTATAGCATTTTCCAGCATTAAATTTATTAATTTACCTCATTTTTTGTTTGATATATATGTAAGAAATCTTTTAGCTATAGGACACATTACACAATAATATGTACATATCTTTGCTTCTACATTACTTTTCTAACCAAGTCATATAATTTATATTAAAGTATACTAGTATTAGGTTTACAGAACCATTATGTTGTCATTTTTTCATTATATTATCATATATCAAGAATATATCCAAGGGCTGGGGATTTAGCTCAAGTGGAATCGCTCCTACCTTAGAAGCACAAAGGCCTGAGTTTGACCCCTGGTACCACCAAAAAAGAAACAATGGACGCAACAATTTTTTGTTTGATTTTATTTTTTTTGAGACAGAGTCTGGTTTTGTAGTTCAGGCTGGCCCTGAACTCAGCCTCAAACTCACATCACAGCAATCCTCCTGCCTCTGCCTCCCGAGTGTTGGGATTACAGGCATGAGCCATCACGACCGCACTGTGGTATGTGGTACTGGTTGCTGCTGGGTGTGAGTCTCCACACCCAGTATTGTACGTGGTTACCGGGGATGGAATCCAGGTCCTTGAGCTTGCAAGACAGGTGCCGGAACCACTGAGCTAAATCCCTGGCCCTCCAATAATTTTCTGTTGTTTTATTGGTTTGTCCATGATAAAAAAAAAAAAAAATGGTGCACACACATGAAATGTCTCTTACCCAAACTCCTGCATGCTGTAAATGACTGTGTGGTTTTCCGTGGAAGGAAGCCCAACCTAAATCTCAACATCGGTATAACCTTGTTCTCCCTCTCTCCCTCTCTCTTTCTCACTCTCCCTGAAATTTCCGTAGCTGGTGACTGTTTCTTTGTAATTGGAGTAAGGTCTAGCTGCCACCACACTGCAGGCAGGATCCATGGAGAATTGCTGTTCAAATTGGGAAGGAGTTTCCTCTCATTAAAAGTGAAAGAAACCAAGTGTAAATAGCACGGCTATTAGGAAGGAACACGAGGCACTGGCTGCGCTGATCCCAGGGGCGATTCTCCAATTCCAAAGGGAGCCGCAGACAGTATAAGAGGAACATCTTTTCCCTTTGTCTGTTAATATTCAATTCCAACTCATGGAAGTCCTTGAGGGTGCAGACTGCAAACTAGAGGTCTGTAGATAAAAAGAAAACTGTACATTTGATTAAAAAATAGGAAGTAAGTCAGTAGTCAATTTTCATGTGAAATAACTCTATAGTTTATATTTTCTCATGTTTAAATACTAATCACTCTATAAATACAGCTATTAATTAAAAATCTCATTACACAATAACATTATTACAATTAGTCACAACCATCATATGTGCCACAGAAAAATAATATTATGCTACTTTATAAGGTTATGGTATATATTATGTATAATACACGAATGTGGTAAATTCATGTGTTATGATGAATGTGCTGCATATTTTAAAACTTTGGGCTTCAGAAGCAAATTTTTCCATTGAAACATTTGTAGTGTTTAACTGATACTTTTACATCATTTTTTGTTAAATGTATCAGTACATTTTTGGTATACAATGTGATGACATTCATCATTGGAATTTTTTGCAATAATGTGTAATATATGTTACTTATCCATCTTAATTTAATGTTCACTCATTGTCAAAATGGGTAGAATTTACCTTGCAAGTTTATAAAGATATATTTGTGCAAAATATATAGAATAGTGCTGGTGTGTATTAATCATTTAAGTGTCATATTAGAATTGCCTCAGTTTGACAAATGTGTTCTGGAGAGGATCTACAATTTTCCAAGATCTGACAATCCCTCCCATGTTGAGGGACACGGAGAGATAATCTCACTGAATCATTTTAAATTTCTACCAAATTTTTGTGAGGACTATAAAAGCAGTGTATACTTTTAAATGCTCCCTGGGGTTTAATTCCTTTACCTACCAAATCCAGATTAACTTTTCCCTTTAACTTAAAGTAATTTTTCAACTCCAAACTTTATACATTTTCATACTATTGCCAGTGCATTAGTAATAGAATGCTAAATGTATCTTTCCCTGTAGCCCTTTCAAAAGTCAACAAAATGACAGGTATTCCACAATGAAATTGTAGAATAACCATTAAAAGCTTGTGAAGGAAATGGGTGAAAACAAGAATATCACTGGTAACCGTTTGGACATTTCTAGTGTGTATGTCAAAGTAAATGGCATTTGTTTGTCACTTAAATAGCTGAAAATCTTAGAAACCACTTTAATAGTAGCTATGTAAAAAAATTACTTCACAACATGAACTTAAGAGGCAATGTAAGCAGGAATGAAGTCATTTTCTGATAAAGTTATTTTAACACTTTCCTCTGCCATGAAACAGCATCATTTTCATGAATATCTGTTTTGCATTAATTTTTTTCCATAACTTTATAAGGTTTCCAGGGGCAAGAATGTACCTTATTTCCTTAATAATCTTCAGCATTTGTTAGAATTTGTGCTCCATCAATATTATTAAAAATCCAGAGATGCAATTAGAGCTGTCCAGACAGAGATCCACTTATGACAATAGACCCACCTGGCGATCACTGAAGGAGAATATTTTGACATGGATTATATACTGTCATATACATATCATGCTTCTTGTTTCAACAACTCTTTGGCCAATGGTATGCACTCAAAGACAACTCCCACTAACTTCATAATTATGTGCACAGACTAGGGGGTAGAGAGTTGCTTTCAATGTCATTAATTTAATATTATATGTTTCATGTACTGTATCCTTAGATATTAATTCCACTCCCTAATTACATAGGCCTCAAGAAAAATTAAACTGATGGATAATTATATTCTAACTATCTTTCTTATGGGTAGAAATGCATTGCCATTGGCGACATTTAATAATACATAATAGGTCAGATTGTGAACTCTGGAAAGAAAGGCTCATCAGTAGATGCTTGAGGGTTCAGAGTTGGATGATTAAATCAGTGAGAAAATCAATATGATATCATGCATAAAAATGACCCTATGTTTAAAAAAAATAGGAAATTTCATATCAAATTGAAATACTTGGCTTCTAGAGAAACATCACTAGATCTGGTAATGCTGGGTTTATATCTTATACCAATACAAATTTTATTAGCTGATAGCTGAGCATTTAAGACTGGAAAATAAAACTTTCAAAAAAGGAGAATTTGTCTAAGTCATAGTGTTTTATATAGCACGTGCATAAGCCCTTACATTATCCTGTTTCACCCCTGACTGCTTCTTCCTGGTCCACTTTACCGTCTTTTCCAATAGCATCAATCGATAATGCAAGAATTAACATGCAGGAGCTTTTCACTTGCTTTTCTTGGTCTTACAGCATTTATATTATGTGAAGATGGATTAAAGGCAGCACGATGTGCCATTCGTTCATATACTAAGCTCACTGCCAACATCACAAACAATGTGTGGAATTGATTCCTGGTGAGTCTGAACATGGCTACAGAATCTTTGTTAACCTTAGTAATCCAGACATTTTAAGTTTGTGCTCAGACTTACCATACGAAGTGTATTTGTTGTATGAACGGGTTAACTATTATCACAAACTTTGTGAGCTAAAATAACATGTGTTATCATGGAGTTTTTGTGGATTAGGAGCCTGAACACAGAGTAGCTAGATTTTTGGGATCTTATAAGGCTTCAGTACAGACATTGGCTGGGAGTGGATTTTCCCTGGAGACCCCGTTAGAGAAGAGTTCACTTCCTGTGGTTGGTAGCAATGCTCTATTCCTTGTGGATTGTTGAACTGAGGTTCTCTGCTGCTTACAGACCTGCTGAAACAACCCTTAGTTCTCCACCAAAGGCGGGTCTCAGGATGCAGCCTCTTTACTTGAAAGCAGTGAGGAAGAGATTGTCCTTGCAAGTTGCATATAACAATATATAGTAATACAATAATATGTACATGGTATAATATATCCTATGAATTTCACTATATCATGTTGATTATTAGCAGCAAATCATAGGCCACATTGTTACTAATGGGATTTACACAAAGGAGTAAATACAAGGAAGCAAGCAACATAGGAGCTGCCTTAGAATTTAAAATATGAAGGGAAAATATTTAGAATTCTTAACAAATTTACTGTTCACAATTATAGGAAGGCAGCTTTTGACTTCACTTAAAAGATCTACTTTTTTAAAATCAATTAAAGTAACTTGTAACATCCGTATGAAACCAGGGAAAATCTCAACCAAAATTTGTTGAAAACGATCTGAGCTTTTATCACATCGAAGCTTTGATCTGGTTTCTCCAGATTCCCTTTAAAAACCAAGATGTTTGACCCAGGAGGAGGAGAGGAGGCTCCGAGGCTGTCATAGTCCTTTTGCATTTCTATGGCAGAGCTCCTGAGACTGGGACAGTTGTAAGGTAGAAATTTAGTTCTTACAAGTTTGGGAGTTGGAAAGTTCCATGTCAAGGCTCCTGAGACTTGAGTCCAGAGAGAACTCTCTGATTCCTGGGTGATACCACAGGGTACACCATGTCTTTCTATGCTGTCTGGAAGGCAGTGGAGGGGCAGAAGGGGTTGTCCTTGTGTGGGGGAGCTGACTCCCCCATGATGGCTCCCTTCCCATAATTTAGGCATCTTCTAAGAGTCTGAGCTCTTGATATTTCATATTGAATTTCAGAGATGATATGAGCACTCAAAGCATAACAGTAAACATTTTGCATTAGTGGCATCAGTTTTACTACACAAACTTAATAAATGTACCTGACAAAATATCACATTCACAGAAACCAAAGAATTGCCAAATGTATTTGTTAGATATTTACTCTGAGATTCAGGCTGTACTTAGTGTGCGGTATATCAGATTAGCACAAGGCATATTCCCTTGACCTCATGAAATTTATGGTCATTAGCAAAAAGAAAAAAAATGAGGTTCACAATTAACATTAAAGTAAAGTAAAGTGCAAGAGAAAATTAAATTTAATATCACAGTTCTGCATATACACATTTGTGTGACATTTTCTTTCTTTCTGACTCGAAAAGTCAGAATATACAGAAATTATAGTGAAAATCTATGAATATTCTCTTCTCTTGTTTATGCTTTAAAAAGGGAATCACTGGAATATATATAGAATGCTTTTAAAGCGACATATGTGAAGAGCAAATTCTGTGGCTTTTCCTTGAAAACACCATAATAAGATAAAAACTATATTTCTCATAGCTATTTATTTAATTTTGGCTATAGTGCATATGGTTTTTGAGATATGCACAGAGATTTAGTTTTTTCCACCTTAACGATAGTTTTATATCTATGCATTTTGATTACAGCTAACAATTCAGTTCAAAACAAATCATCAACATCCAACTTGACGGCAGAAGTAGAAAAAAAAAACCCAAGAAGAAATGAATAAAAAATAAATAAAATGTAAGCATCCCAGACCTATCTTTCACCAGTATTTTTTCATGTATTTTTTATTTGCTTATTTTTGTTTATTTCTTTTCTTTTCATGTATCCCAGGCACTCAGAAACTTGGCATATACTTGTTGCTCAATAGATGTTGATAAGTGAAAATGATAGAAGTCTCTGAATTCTTTTTCTCAACTGTGAGAAACACAAAGCTCCATGTAGGAAATGCAGTCATAGAGGATATGGAAAAGGGGGGAAGGCTGTAAATCCAGCAATATTATATTTACTCTGATTTTAAATCTATATTTGTGTTGAAAGGTGCAGCAAATATGATTTGCTTCTGCATAGAATGTACTGAAACCTTCCTTGTGAGTCTATAATTAAATGTGGCACTTATCTTAATGAGCACACGCCACTTTTCTCTCTCAGAGCCTCTTAACGTAACTGAAATAGCTGAATAGTCAGTGATTGGAAAGAGTGCACTGCAGAATCCTGTTGCATCCAAGGATACAATTAGTTTTTGTAACAATGTGGATTTTTTTTAAAAGTCTGTGTTTATCTTCGTGATGCAGAAAGTGGAAGTGGCAGGTGGCTCCATTTCACAGAAAGTGATTTCTATTCAAGATGTCTTTTGGAGAGGGTTCAGCTGTCACAAAGAGGTTAAGTTGTGTGAAAACGAAGAAGATGAAGTGGATCGGAGAGGGTCCTTCAGACTTCTCTTAAGAACAATTCCAATCCTAACCACTCATCTTTGCTCCAGAACTTTATTGATGTCTAATATGGGAAAAATGGAACCCCTGAAAATGATATATTGGCATTCTAATACTTGGCCTCACAACTTCAACCTTATTTCAAAGAAAGATAACTTCAGTTGTAAAGGAGCATGTTCCTGGAACAGCTAGATTTTAGGCATCTGAACTCTAGTACTTTGATAGACTATAGATGTCTCATTTTAATTTACCAATATTATAATAATTTTTATGGCCACCCTAACAAACTTATATTATCTCTCAGCTGAACAAATCTACACCATGGTTACCACAGGTGCTTCACTGACTAAATGCTTGCATCTCAATGTTTCAGTCCTACTTTCTTTCAAGGAAAATGAGTTCTGACTTTGGGAAGAAATATTCTAAGCCTGGTTTCATGGCCAGTGATTCTTTCCCATTAAAAGACTTTAGATGAGCCAGGCCTTGTGGTGCACACCTGTATCACCAACACTCTGGGAAGGGGGATGGAAAGTTTGTACTCAGCTTAGCAACTTAGTGACTTAGCAAGATTTTGTGTCAGAAAACTAAATATATACGTATTACCAGGGGCTAGAGATACAGCTTAGTGAGCCAAGGTCTGGCTCAGTCTCCAGTAACAAAGCAAAGCAAAGAAAAACAAGTGCATGAAATTGTTATCTTATGCTGCTATCACAAAAATGCTATAAGTTGTGTGGTTTAAGGATCAAACCTGTACTTATCATAGTTCTAGAAAGGGGAAAGTCCGATATCAAGGTGCCAAAATATTTGGAATCTGGTGCGAGCTACTTCCTGTTCACAGGTAGCGGCCTCTTTGGCATATGCTCTCATGATGTAAGGGGTAGAGAGTTTTCAGAGGTTTCTATTTTTAAGGACTCTGATTCCCATTCATGAGAGCACCATTCTCTTGAACTAATCACCCCCCAAACCTCACACTTGTTAATGTCAGCACCTGAAGTGTGAGAGTGTCAACAGATGGAATTTAGGAGGAGACATTCAGTGCACATCCCAAACTCTAACTGGAAACAACATTTTGAGATGAAGTTCAGTTAATGTTAAAAATATGTGGTGTAAAGCTGGAAAGAGAGTAAGTTGGGGGAACTTTTTTGGAGGAGATGCAATGTAGCATAATGCAGTAACATATTTAGGTAAGAACTATGAGGAGAGGCAGAGATGAGAGGGGTGCAATTACAAGTTTTGGAAATCTAGCAATGCTGGCAAACACCATGCTGGAAGAGACTCTGAATGATTCCACAGCTCTAGACAGAGTGGTGCTGATCCTTGATTTCAGACTTCTGGCTGTTAGACAGTGAGAAAATACATTTCCTTTGTTTCAGCCATTTGCTATTCATTTTGTGGTAATTTGTCAAAGTCGCTAAAGAAGACTAGTATGAAGCTTAAACAAGACAAAGAAAAATAATATTTAATAATAAAGTTTATGAAAAAAATGATCTGACTGTGGCATTTTGACTGACTACATATGAATACAATTAAATTTAAATGCATTTTAGCAAAGTAAAATTTAAAGTGTAGTTTAACCACATTGGAAGTATGCAACAGTCATGTGTAATTAGGAAACTATATTGGACAGTGTAGATATGCACACTTTTGTTATAAAAGGTGTTTGTTATACAACTCTGCAGTACATTGGAAGACTTGCAGTAATCCTAGGCTCAGCTAAATATATGACACAAATCATATTACATATATAAGGAGAGCTAGATTGAAAATAAAAATAAATGGCAGTCTCTGTTGTATTATTCTCAGAGTCAGTCAGATACACGTGAACAAAAATCAAATAACAATCAAAATACTTGATGAAGTATTGTCCAGATATTTAACATATTTCTCATATACAGTGTCCGGGATGTTTAATTACATTATAGGCCACAATAAATCTTAGAAAGTTGCAACAACTGAAACTTTGGTGGCCACATTTTCTGAATACAATTCAATAAAAATGTATACACATAATGTAAAGACCTTAAAGAAGTAAACAATTTGTACTAGAAAAATATGTTCTTAAATGCCTTACCTTGAAAATTATAGATGAATTGAAGTTACAAAATATTTAGAAAAAAAGGAGAAACTCAAGCTGTTGTCAGCAAATTTTCTCTTAATTTTAAAGCTATTTAAGCTTATTTATTGATGGTGAAAATTTTTAGAATTTGATGGAAAAGCAATTTACAATTAATTATGACCAAAAAAAAAAACCAGGTAAAAAATATGAACCAGAAAATATACAGAAGAAATGAAGACTAATTATATTTTTTATTTATAGAAACTTGTCCTTCTCCACCAAGCCAGTACTAACCATTATGGAGAGCAAGAAAGAAAGAAATTTGAGAATGACAAAGCCAAAACTCTCACATATAAATGATTTTATAGGCTCTTTAAGGAACATTCTAGGAAACTCTGCAGAAATATACTTGAAAATCATCGAGGAATTTGTGTTTTTCTGGAAGAAGCATAAATTATCAAAATTTACCTTAAAAAGATTCTACTTTTAAAAAGTTAAGGGAAACAGATGGTTCCACTGAATTCTCTGTAATCTTTAAAGACTTTAATATAGCTTAAGCTCTACCTGAAAAATAGACATTTCAATGTTTTATGAATTCAATCCAAAATTGCACCGTATCTGAGAAAGATGAAAGAAACAAAAGGAAACGATCATTACTCCCTTTGTGAATTCAACTCTTAAAACACTTGTAAGTATTTAGGAAATAGGATATACAACTTCTCACAAGAATCATACATGCAATGTTGAAGCAGGGTTAACTCCAGGATCTCAGGGATGGTTTACTATTTGAATCTATTAAAATGTTTCATTAAGGTAACCACTAAGGTTTTCTCTCATTTCCTTCCTTCACTGGCTGCTTTTTTTGTATAACCTTTGACTACTTTTCTGAATATTTAAATGCTCAAGAGACTTGAATTCCAAGTGTTGCCCCTGGATCGGCATCACCAGGAAACTTGATAGAAACACAAACTCTCAGGCTCTATTTTATCAGGCAGAATCTCCATTTAAATATGGTCCCCACCACAAAGGGCAACATGGTGGGTAAATACATCACAACTGTATTTTTCTAATGAAAATAGGTGCCTTAGTACAATAGTAGTGGGATGTGTGGCTTGGTGGCTGCATTGGGGTAATATAGGAAGCAATTTTTGTATTCACTCATTGGGTATGACACATGACAAGGTGTGTGCATTTATGTCAAAGTGTAAATTGTTAAATTTGCCTTTGTTGTACATCATGTTGCCTTTTTATGTATTTATAATTTTTTGTTACATGTTTGCTTTTTATTTTACTGACAGAATTACCCCCCAGTTCAGTACAATGTCACACGAAAATCTGCTTTTCAACATTAGGAAGGGATCAAAAGTGTCATTTGGTGATTTAGCTACTAATGATGACTTGGATCACGTGAGCTAAAGAAGTTTGTAAGATATGACAGAGAAGTATAGAATGAACTTGTGATTCAGATGAGGAATGCAACAGCAATATAAATAAATATTTGACTAGTCAAAATGATCATGTATATTTGAGTGATCCAATGTAAGAACTAGGTCAGAAAGCATTATTAGGATCTTTCCAGGTGTAGAACCTACTGCACAGAATGCCAACACTGTGATTCCGTGTTAGATACTGTAACAAGCAAAATGCTATGATATGTTTCCATGTACAGTAATAAGGAAATACAAGCAAAACATTCTATAAGCATCAGTAGTAATATTCAAAAATATACATGTCATGGCACCTCACTATCTGAACCAAAAGGCTTTATGTAGCAAGACCTTCACATTCTGATTGTCATAATTCCGAGGATTTATGGAGAAGTGAAGGATGTGGCATTCAGGGTTTTAGAACAATAATGACACTCAAGAGGTTTGGTTTCTTTCAGAATTGTCTAGATTTTGACAACAAAGAGCCACACCACTGAGGAAGAGAAATCCAATACTTTGGCTGTTATTCACTCATTTTTTGAAAGCTTTGTTTTGAACTGTCAAGCACTTTATACACCATAAGAATACATGACAGTTGATGAAAAACTGGTATAATTTCATAGTTGTTGAAGCTTTTTAAAGTGTGTGCCAAGTACATTTCTGAATATGTTATAAAAATGTATGCCGCGGTAGACACAAAGACATTTTACACCTTGAATTTAGAAATTGATCTTGGAACTCAGCCACCAGGTCTTTCTTCATGTTGTAGTAAAACATGTGACATTATGGACAGACCTATTTCAAACAGTAATCCAAATATATCATTCAACAATTGTTTTTTGAGTTACTCATTCATGGTACATTGGCTAAAAGGACACCAGATGATCAGCACAGAAACTATTTGCAGGAACAAAGCTGAGATTCCTGAAAAAAATGTTGTAGGTTCACAACAGAGAGATGTATAATACAATCTTTGGATTTCAGAAAGACCTAACATTGGTCTTCTATCTGGTGAAGAAAAACAAAGTAGTGTTGATACTGTCAACATTATACCATGATGATAAGATTGATTGTGAGGTGGGGCGTGATGGTGCATGCCTGTAATTCCAGCACTGTGAAGGCTGAGGCAGGAGAATACTGTGATATCAAGATCAACCTTGCTACACAGGGAGTTCCAGGAGAGCCTGAACTGCAGACAGAAAACAGACTGAGAGTAAATCCACAACACAAATTAAGCCAGAAATCGTTGTATTTTATAATGCAACTAAAGGGGGAGTAAATATCGTTGATGAGTTATGCAGCAACTAGGATGTCATTCAAAATACAATCTATAGCCAGTGGTTGCATTTTACTCAGTCCTAACCACATCAGGCATAAATAGTCTCAAAGAACATAACAAGAACAATGTATCACAGGGAAATTTTCTTAGGGGACTGGGTTGATAAATAATGAATTACAAGAGGAGGACTATGTACAATATGTATTGGGCTCAAAGAACTCTGCAAAAGAATTGCGGAGCAGACAGGTGAACAGCCAGGTGAAACATCACCAGAATGTTATAAGAAAACAGAAAAACCAGCAAGATGCCAAGAATGTCCTACCAAAGAAGACAGGAAAACAAGACACATGTGATGTCATTGTACGATGACATGGAACACACAGTTCTAAGGTGGGAAAAGTGCTTTCAGTGTGATAATTGAAGTAAACAACATTTTTGTTGTACAGTATTATTTGTATTCTCATTGAAGTCAAATAGGAATGCATTTCTGTTGTTATTTTTCAGATAAACTAAGCAAACAAACAGTGGGTGTAGAAAATGTTGATGTTTATTCTAAACACTCATGAAATATTTGATATTTTATTTTATTGATATTTTATTTTCCTGGTAAGTGCAAATTGTATAATATCATAGGAAGTCCCTGACAAAAGAGGAAGACAAGAGAGATAAGAAGTGTGGCCTGCCAAATGGGAAATGAAAGCTCAGCACACGTGCTGTCAGCGTGAGAGAGACTTGTGTACAGAACATGCTGTTGTCATGTGTGAAGACAGTCTAGGATGTGATAATTGAAGCAAAGATTACTTCTGTGGTAGAGTTTTGCTTGTATTTTCCTGTAGTTCATGAGTGAATTTACTTCTTCTGTTATTTTTTAGACTCTGTAAGCAGGTAAATCGTTGCTGTTGAAAATGTTGATGTTTTACACATTCATTACACATTAAAAATGTAATATTCTATTTTCCTGTTATGTACACACTGTTTAACAATAAAACATAAAGTTAAGATTAATAATTTATCAATAGAAATATTTCTTAAAAAATAAACATGAGTGTTGCACACCCCGGTAACCCACTCTTTATAAAAAATTTTCTGTGATCCAATATGTATCAGTGATAGAGAAGTACTTTCTCCAAGGTAATTTTGATTGATGATTATGATAATGAATTTGCTGTGTCAACTTTCACAGACTGAGAAATGCCTATCACGTTAGTGGAGCAGAGTTCTGTGTGTGTCTGTGGATGACTGACACTGTATACCACAAACTGAGGGAAGACTTACCCCAGATGTTGGTGACACCGATCCATAGGCTAGTAGCCTGGATAGAATAAAAAGGGAAAAAAGAAAATCTTCTGTTTTTGCTTCTTCAGAGAAGCTGTTCTGTGCCAGTTCCTTGGATGTTTGTCTTGAGTTTTTTCAGGCTTCAAGCAAAGAAACACATAGCCTTTCTACACGTGCAGACTCTGGCTTTCTGGCACAGACTATGCAATGCACTGCAGGTCTTTGGCCTTTGAGTTAGTCCTCTAACTTCCTAGCATCCAGGTGAGCATTTTGCATCCTTGTACCTCCCCATTCCTGAGGGGGGCAACATATGCCTACTTAGTAAACCCTTTATATGTGTGTGTGTGTGTGTGTGTGTGTGTGTGTGTGTGTGTGTGTGTATTCATTTATATAATATCATGCAATTCATTTGTATATAGTCATTTATATAATAAAGGTGTTTTTCTGGTGAAGACTAAGTGATAATGATTCACAATCTGTCATACTTCCTTCCTAATTACCTTTAACTTAAGGGAAAAGAAGTCTCTTTGGGTTTGTGTTTCAGTATAGTCAACTGGTTCCAAGATGGTATAGGGGGACACAGTTAGGGAGAAGCTACTGATGTCCTGGGGGTAGAGAAGCAGAGAAAGTCAGGGAAGACTTAGGACAGGAAACACACCCTCCCAGTTCATACTCACAGGGCCTGGCCTCTTTTGACCAGACCTCACCTCTTCACAGCAAGTGATTGACAGTATCCCATATTCCAATCACTCCCAGAAGCCCCATCTATGGTTACATGAGTGGGGGGAGGGATATCTAGACATAAACCATACTAGTATTAATTGATTATTTAAAAATAGCTGACAGAGAGGATTTTGCTTCTTCCTAACCCAAAGAAATGATAAATGTCCATAGTGATGAGCCAATTACTCTGTCTGATCATTACATACTGCGTGCATATATACAAATGCCACAATGCACTCCATAAATATAATTACTACAAATTAATAAGATATAAAAGAGTTAAAATAGGGGATACTGGCCTAGAGCTTTGTAGTTAGGACTTATCTGAAACTGCATTCAATGCCCATTCTATAGAAACTGATTGATTCTCATGCTTTTACATCTCAACACCACTTCACTGCTAAAGCTGATGACTAATAAACTTACATCTTCATTCTCAGTTTATTTTTGAAACCTCCTGCTTAGAACACAGTCAAAATTACTACACCCAATACTATGTTTTTATTCTTCCTATCCTGATAAAATACAACCTTCTCTCAGGGTTCTCATTTCAAAAAATGGCACTGACAACATTGCTCAGGTCTGGAACTTAAGGACATATATATCTTTTCTTTATTCAACATTGTACATCTAATCCATCATCCAGCAGTGCTGACTCCTCTTAACCCTGACTAGACACTGTCCATTGACCTCACCACAAGGATTAAGTGTTGTGGTTTTGTTGGACATGAGGGCTAGCTTTTTATTTGGGTTTTGATACAGAGGTTTTGAAGCTGAAGTTCACAAGGCTTTTGAGAGTGGTAAGTTTAGCGTGCAGTGGCTTTGTCAAAAATGATTATCTGTTTTTACAGAAAGAGATACTTACACAAAAGTTAGGCCCTGTGTGAAGTTGCTGAGGCCTAAGCAAAGCCACACTGGTGGCCTTGGGCAAGGGGCAAAGGTCCTGGGTCTTGGCAGAAGTCAAAAGAGGCCTAATGAGCACAAGTAGGGCTCAGAGATTCCATAAATGCACAGGGCAAGAGGGCATTTATCAGGCCCAGGTAGCACTGAAAGATACTGTGGCACTTCAGCTTTTCCTAAACATCAGTGGCTAAAGTGAGAATCAACACGAGACTCTAAAGTTACAAACATTCAGAGGTTCCTATAGTGTCACTAGTCAATTTTGCATGAAACAGTTGTTTTGGGCATGAGTCCTCTGCTCCAAATTCTGATTATAGTTACTGTTTTTGTTTTTTTTAACTCACCAATCTAACATTTGGAAAGAAACTTTGAATTCATGTGGTTTTTCACAGACCCAAGGGTCATTCATGGCCTCAATTGGGGCATAAATGCCCTCAGAATGATGTAATATTATCACAATTAAATTGTGGTCTTCCCCAGTAAATCTCTCTTTAGTTCAGCTAGAAGAAACAGAAACCATTAACTTGTTATATACCAAATGATAGATGCAAAAAGCTGTCCCAGGTATATAACCATAATATCAAGCAAAAAATCATCATGCTTAGGAAATAATTTCAATCATTTGCTTTCTTATCAGAAGTGGAAAAGTAGGAAGGGAAAAACTACATATGAAATGGAGGCTGGATGATTAAACTAAAGAGAAAAAATTATGAGATAGATAAAAACTTCAGCAAACAGAAAACACAGCCTATGCAATGAGTGTCTTAATGTACTAGACTCAATAAAGAAAATTCAGTTTTAATTCTTTTATAAAAAGAGAAAATAAGAGATCTGAAATGGACCAAGTAACAGAGAATTGACACTAAGAGAAGTTCATATGATTCTCCATAGGCATCTAAAATCCAAGAGACAATTGCAAGATTTTTTTTTTTTAAGGTTTTTTGAGACAGGGTCTCGCTTTGTGGTTCAGGCTGGCCCTGAGCTCAGCCTCAAACTCACATCACAGCAATCCTCCTGCCTCTGCCTCCTGAGTGCTGGGATTACAGGCATGAGCCATCATGCCCGGCACTGTGGTATGTGGTACTGGTTGCTGCTGGGTGTGAGTCTCCATGCCCAGTATTGTTATGTGGTTACCGGAAATCAAACCTGGGTCCTTGTGCTTGCAAGGCAGGCGCTGGAACCACTGAGCTATATCCTTGGCCCACAAGATTTCTTTTTACAGTTGCATGAGAGATTTTACAGTAAGAATCACTGAGAAAAACACCTGTCCAGTATTCAGATGGCCTATGTAAAGTCATTCAGAAATCTTGGTAGTGTATAGAAAATATGATTACTGAGATAAACAGAATACTTAACAAATGACTCTGAACATTCAGATATTATATTATTTTTTAAAAGATTAAGATCATGAAATTGTCTTGATTGCACCCTTAGGCAAGTGTTACAAATTTGAAGAATTAGGGTGCTAATGAAATACTTGGCAAAATGAGGTATGCTTTAGTGCACAAGGGTATGAGTTCTATAGTAGCATATTCAAAGAGCTTTTTCTTAATGTTTTCGTCCATCTGAGGGAAAGGAATATGAATGGAATTTGACAAGGGGTAATTTTGTCAGGTGCAGAAAGTGTATCTTTTTGACTGTTGAAGAATCCAGGAGAAAAATTTTGGAACAAGATGTCAGCCAAAAAGGAAAGAGAAAGGGCAAGGAAAAGATGCCTTCAATGTCAGAAAAGACAAGGCAAGCTCCACATCTGGTAGAGAAGAAAAGGGAAGATCTAGGAACAAGTCATACTGTTAGGAAGTGAAGGAAGTCTTCCCACAAAGAAGTCAGCAAATGCAAGAACTGAAACACCAGAGTCATGGGAGGAATCTCCTGCAGGGATGACTAGCATAGGCACTGACCTCTCACCTTCCTCCAGGCCTCTGAGCCTCCTCAGAACGTGGTACTATTAGTGTGGTGTATTAACTAATGGTCAACTTGGTAGAAATGACCATCTGCAGAGAGTCAAGGTGATTCTGGGCATGGAAGACTCACCTAAGGATTATTGCCAACAGCTCAAAAAAGAACAGGAGGGGAAGTTTTATGCTGTTGATTTCCCAGAAGAAGCTCTGTTGCGGTTGGTATTGCTGATACAAACTGTTCTTTGCCATTCTCCTTGGGTAGCTTGAGACCTTGCTGTCTCCAGGAATGGCTGCTGTTCTTTTTGAGGGAGCTCTAGTCTTTACCTTGAGCTTATTTCCTGGCTCTACTGCAGACCCCTGAGCCTTCCACCACAGGTCCTTCACCTTCCTGGCCCAGATTTTCTAGCTTCCACCCCTTGCCTTTGAGTCTTCGAGGTGCAGACACTTAATACAGATTTACATGAGACACTGCCATGGGCTGTAGGCCTCTGGCTGGACTCATGGAGGAGATTGCTACAGAATCCAGGCCTTCGGTTGGATTCTTCCCATCTCCAGTGCATTGACAGGTGTTTTGTACTCTTCTGTACCTAACTCTAGAAAGCACTAACACAGTGATATTTCTCTTCCTACCTCTACTTGTTTACCAGTGGTCTCCACTGTATTTTCAAATTAAATTTTACTAATGACTGAAAACACCAAGCTTATTTAACTTTTGTCTATCATTTTTGGTGAATTCTCACCTGCTTTTTCGTTTTCTTACTAGTGTCTTTTAAAAGGAAGTTTTAAGTTTTGATGCAGTATAATTTATATTTTTTTCTTTTATGGGTGGCAGTGATGAGCACAGTGGTAGAGCTTGTTTTGATGCGGCAATTTTCTCTTTTAGGGCATGTGATTTGAGTTCCTTTTCTATCTTAAAATTTTGTTCCATTTTTTTCTGAGTTCATATCTATACATTATTCTTCAACTATTCTGATGATAAAGGACATGAGCAAAGATCCATGTCATAAATTCTGCTAAATTGTATAGGTCACATAGGCGGGTGTTCGAATTAAAGTAATCCAGCTAAAGAGGGGAATCAGAAAAATCTTAAAGTAAATCTTTTAGAAGTAGAAGTAAATCCTAGTCCAAAAGATAATTACAAAATTACAAAATATCTCTAGTCATGAAATACACACACACACACACACACACACACAAGTACTCTGCTAGTGATTTAGATAAGTAATAAAGTTTGGGAATAGTTGTAAAACATTTTTGTCAAAGGAGTTTCCAGGGCTTATATATCAATTTTTAAACCCTGGGCAAAATAGTCCACATTTTGACAAGCTTGGAATGAGGCACTGTAGTGAATTTAATAAACTTATCCAAGTTCCATGGGTGGATTGCTATCTTCATCACACACCATTTTGACTTCCAGTACTTCACTAAAAAAAAGAGAGAGTTCTTGGGCCAGGGATTTATCTCAGTAGTTCTGGCGCCTGCCTTGCAAGTGCTAGGGCCCAGGTTCAGTTCCTGGTAACGACGTACAACAATGCTGGACATGGTAACTCAAAGAGAACCACTTACCACAGTGCCGGGCATGGTAGCTCATGCCTGTAATCCTACGCCATGGGTGGCAGAGGCAGGAAGATTGCTGAATTGGGTGAGGGGGCAGCCTGAACTACGAAAGTGAGACCCTGTCTCAAAAAGAGAGAGAGAGAGAGAGTTCTTGGATAGATAAATTTGTCTCAGACAATCAACTTTTCCTCATATTGAAGTTTTAAAATACTTTTTAAAATGCAAATACAGATGTTGGTACATATTCAAACTGCATTTGATGTCTTGGATGGGTTGATTTATTAATTTTATATCTTGATTCAGTATTTTTAATCAGATGGTAATGTCATTCTAATCTTTTTTTATTATTCTGTGTATAGTTTTTAATTCATTTCAGAATATCTTAAATGGAATGAGTCAAGAGCAAAGCTCGAGGGTAAGTCATATGAGACCTTCCTTTGGTTGACATTTACTACACCATAAGATAGAGGTTATGAAACTTTATTGTTCAGAGGAATCATACAGTAAATTCATTCCTACAAGCAATACAGTGAAATAGAAAGTCCTGTAGTATTACCATCCCTCTACAAATAAACTGACACAACAATAATTCATAGACAAATTCTCTTTGTGGAAACCAAAAGCTAATTCAAAAGTTCTTGAATCCAGGAAGGATGAAAAAAACAAACAAAAAGAAAAACCTCACTGAAGTCAATAAAAGGATTTCTGGTGTGCTCTTAGTATCAGCCCTGATCTAAATCCATGTTATGTAGTGAGAGCGAGCACCCATAGCTACCAGCTTACCTAGAAGAGTAAGAACACTGAGCATTGGATGAGGAATTCCAGCTCTAAGTTTTCACGAAAAGAGAACAAGTTTGAATGTTCATTCAGCACTGAGGAGTTTTTAGGTGTTCTGAAATAACTCATATCTTGGCAAATCTGTATTTAGCATTTCTACCAGGTCATTTCCTAAGACTAGCCTGGCACAAAAGAAAACAACCATTTTCAAGTTAGGCAGAGGTTCTCAGATCCTCTATCAACTCTTCTCCTCCTCATATTGAAGAAAGAGGTGGTAGTTTCTGCCCAACCTTGCATGCTGAGCTGTGGGTGGGAAAGAATAGCATCATTCACCCCTGTCACCATCTCCAGTACCCTCTTGGCAGCTACACTGTGCCAGGCCTGCCAGAGCATTAAGATGGACAGCCCAGATGTGGGTTATTTCAGAAAACCTACAGACTCCTCAGTGCTGGATGCAGGTACCTCTCATGGGAAATAAAAAGTTAGAAATAATTAATTAGTGAGAGAATCTGGCAAAAGCTATATCTGCTGCACTTAACAGCTAGCTAAGTTGGGAGTGCAGTGGGAAAAGCTGGTGAAGGAAACTGAAAAATGCTGTACACAAATAATAAAAAAGGGAAACAGCCTTACTGTTGTTGTAAAGTTTTCGTGGTTTGCGTAGAAGATCAAATAAGCTGCAGGATTTCTTTAGCCAAATCCTAATCCAGAGAAAGGGTTTAACTCCCTTTGATACCATGAATGCTGAGAAAAGTGAAGATTTAGAAGAAAAGGTTGAAATAGCAGCGGTGGACTCATGAGGTTCAAAGAAACTGGCTTTCTAATATAAAAGTGCAAAGTAAGAAGTGCTAATAAAGACATTGTAGCAAGTCCAGCTAAATTGACTGATGAAGGAGGCTTCCTAAGTAGCAGAGATTTCCAATGTCAAAGTCTTTTATTAAAAGATGCCATCAAGGATTTTTATAGCTGCAGTATAGAAGCCCATACCTAGTTTCAAGCTTCAAAGGGTAGGTTGATTCTTGTTTGAGGCTTGTGAGCAGCTTGTGAATTGTAGTTGAAGCCAATGATCATTTGTCATTGTGATTACCTTAGAATGCTTAAGAGTCATACTAAATTTTTTTGGCCTATGTAAAATGAAGAGAAAAACTTAAGTGATGGTGTATGTGTTCACAAAATGGTTTATTGAAAAATTTAGCCTCCTATTGAAAACTTCTACTCAGAAAAAACATATTTCTGTTTCAAATATTATTAATTAGAAATATACCTGTCATCCAAGAACCTTGATGAAAATATATAACACAATTAAAAATGATTTTATGTCTGCTATCACAATATCCATTCTGCAGCCCACGGGTAAAGAAATAAATTTGAATTTTGATTATGATTATTTAAAGAATAAATTTTATAAGACTATAGCTCTCTTCTTGATTCCTGATGAGTGCAGGCAAAATTAATTGAAAGCTTTCTAGAAAAGATTCACCATTGTATATGTTGTTGAGAAATTCATGATTTCTAGGAAAAGGACAGCATGTCAACATGTCTTGGAGCCAGAAGGTTGGTTCCAGGCCTCATTGATGACTGTGTTCGCTTCAAAATGTCAGTGGAGGAGGTAACTGAAGTTGCTACATGAAGAAAAACCAAACTAAATGTAGATGCAGGGCCTGGAGACAGGACAGGACTGTGGCAGCCCTGTAAGGAAGTTTAGTTGAGTTCATCCTTATAGGTAAACAAAGAAGGTGATGTCTTGTGGTGAAATCTACTTTGATGTGATCAGTTGTTGTTGAAAAGAAAACAAAAGGCCTAGTTATCATTCAGTAAAAACAGCATCAAGCTCAGAGAGGACAGACTAATTGAGAGAGAAGCTCTAGGTGACAAAATGGGATCATACTCCATGACAAGGTGCAGAGAACTCTTCTACAAACTGAAGGTTGGACTGGTGCAGGAAACAATGATGATGTCTTAGAAAAAATGTGATGATAAAATAAAGAAACAAAGCATATGTATATAAGGAGTGTGGGGGGTTGTAGAGTAGGGAGGGGAATGGAAAAAAATGAACCTTAGGTTGTGCCATATAGTAGTACAAACTCTCAGTGTTGAGTGTGATCATGAATAAAGAATATGCACCAATAAAGGATCCAATCACAGAAAAAGAAGTTGTCACAGCAAGCCCAGTGTTCAGTAAATGTCACGATTGCTTGTTGGGAGCCATCACTATCAAGGCAAGACTCTTTGCCAACAAAAAGATTATGAGTCACTGAAGGTTCAGATCATTATATGCATTCTTAGCAGAAAAGGTTTTAAAAATTATGCATTCCCTTCATATACATAATAATATCGAGCACGTTCATTTATAGCACAATCATAACCTTTATATTAACTGAAAAACTATATTTTGGGTAACTGATTTTAGGCAATATTTCCTTCAGTGCAGTGACTGAAAATGACCTGATAATATTTCTAAGGATATCAGAAGAACATAATGCAACCGAAAAATTCAATAGACTACTTCAACAAGAGAGTAGATCAAACACAGGAAAGGCAATTAGTTCATTAAAATATTATTTTCTTTTTCTGCAAAGTCTTAATGAGCTCAAAGACAGATCACTGGAAATCATTCATTGAAATGAGTACAAAGAAAACAAAAAGAATAGAACAGAGTAGGATGGTTAAGAGAATTATGAAATGCCATCAAGCAGACAGCTACATAAATTATTTGGAACCCAGAAGAAGAAGGAAGAAAGCAAGAAATAATGGCCGGTTAGATTCCAAATTTGGGCAAAAGAATAGATATCTAGAGTAAAAACTATTCAGAAAACACAAAAAAAGGTGAAACAAAGACATTTCCATAAAAATATATTATGATCAAACTGCTGAAACTTCAAGATAGAATTTTGAAAGTAGCAAGTGAAAGTTATTGGTCACATACTAGGGAGAGTATCCCTCCTTTCATTGGATTTCTCAGGAAAGTCTTTTCTTGCAAGGGAAACTTGTAAAGTACACACACACATACACACACACACACACACACACACACACACACACAGAGGAGGGAGAGAAAAGGTGGAGGGGGAAGAGAAAGTATCAACTAAGAATACTGTATCTGTAAAACTATCTTTCTAAAGCTGAAGTGAGATTGTTTTCCCAGACAAACAAATACCGCAGAAGTACATCATCACTAGATCTGCTTCACAAGAAAGGCTAAAGGAGGTTAGGCTGAAATTACCAGAATGATAGTATAATCAATAATATTTTTTATTGGTAAAAGTAGATACATATAGAAATGCAAAATATTGTTTGATAGTAACAGTGATAGAGAAATAACTGAATTTTAGTGTAAAAATTCAAATACAAAAATATTAAAATTAACTTTGGATTTAGGAATATAAATGTAAATATAAAGGGACAAGAAAAGATGTCCCTTTTAAATAGCAAGCCAAAGGGGTAGGGAATGGTCACATCTACGTGATAGTAAACTGTGGTCTCAGCTGGAGTTAGAAAGGGGATTAGCACGTTTCCAGTGAGCAACTCTTAGGCCATATAATTTAAAGCAAGCCCTGGAAACAGGTATTTTAACCCATTAAATAATTATGTGTAGATGGTACCTGGAATAACACTTTGTGGCCTGAAGAAGATGATTTAGATCTAATGTATAAATCTAGCAAGGAAGATATCCTCCTCTTCTTTCACTGTCTTCATGTTCTACTGAGATGCTCTATTTGTCAGATTCCTGATAAAGATTTTCTTATCCCTTCTGTCCCTTTAGGATCTTCTTGTGGTTGTCTTGTTTCTGGATGTCTTTATACTTTTTCTTCTTTGTTTCTGATTCTCAGACAGGCATCGATGGAGAAGCATTTCCTTATGCCTTTCATTTTCTCTGCTAAAACCCTCTCCTTGAATCCCTGGCACTCCCAATACAACCAAAGCACCCATAGGAAGTAAAAATCTCTCACTGAAGATGTCTGTCAGTGCTTCAATATGCAAACTTCATTCTAGGTCTCAAACCCCTGTGGGTCATTTGATGCATATACTGTACGCATTACAACTCTGGAAAATTTTGGGTATATGCTACCATCTTAACCATGCTTTTGTTTGTTCTGGAGTGGTGGAGAACTATTTTAATTTCTGGAAACATATTTGAAATCTAATACATCTGTTGCTATTCACTGCCCTGCAACCCCTTTGGGCAGATCTGCTGTAGTTATATTTATTTTGCCAGGTGTAAGTTCTAATAAGAGTTCCTAATTAACTAAGTATTAACTTGACTAAATATATGCCACACCTGCACCACATAACTGATATTTTTTTGCATAGATGTATATTTATAGTCTCCTATATTTCATTTATATTTTCAATAAATATTGTCATAGTGAATCCTAGCAAAATATGTGCAATGGAAATAACTTCCAGAAAAATTAACACTGACAAACGTAGATCACATAATCATTTATATATTTACTGGTTGTCCTAAAAGTAAAAAAAAGAACAGAAAAAAATTTCCCATGGTTTAGTATATTGTAATATACAAGTATTGGACCATTCACAAAGTAATTAAATTAGTTTTTAAAATACTCTGATTCTGAATGATTTCTGAATCCTAAATTCCCCTTTATAAGGTGCAAGTCATTAGGAAAGTGACCTGGTACAGAATAAAACTGCCACTCTTGACTCTCACCTGCTGTAAAATAGGGTGTGGTATTGGATAGTCTCTAGGTCCTTTTGAGCTTTCACTTCTATGCTTCTGTGATTTTTACATAAAAATACACATTCCCATTTTCCAGCAAGAAATATAAAACTGAACTTTATTACATCCAATTAAATTCACAAATTTGTTTTGCCATATAAGGAAGCATATATTAGCCTCTCTAAATTTTTGTATCCTATAGAAATGATACTAGTTAAATACTAGAAAATTTTTTCACACTGTTCGTTCATCTATCATAGCGCAGCATTATGTTCTTACTGCTATTTAAATAAAAAGCCAAGTGAGTGCAAATGTCCCTCGACTTACAAGGAGCTTGCATCCTCTTAAATCCACCATAGCTGCACAATGAGCTAATATACCTGACTTACATAATGTTTCAGTGGCACAGTGCATTGTAGGGTGCTGGTTATTTTCCTTTACTGTCATTTGGCTAGTTGGGATCTGCAGGCCACTACTGTGGTAAAGATCTCAAAAAAGTGTTTAACCTCCATTAGAGCTTGTGTTTGCCCCAGGTCCAATTACCCATGCTAAAATAGATTAAATATATTGTGAGGATATTTCATCCTTATTTACTCTTTAGTCAATTAAGATGCACATGTTATGATTATAATAATCAGCAAGTATCCTGCAGGCTTCTTCTGCCAGGTAGGTTCCTTCTTCCTTTGCATTCACAAGAGGTTGAGCCATAACCTTGTCTCACAAGTTAGATATTCTCTCCACATGCTCTGGATGTGCTCTGAATATGTAAGAACAGAATTTTTAAATCTTGGTGTTTGTATGTGAAATAGTAACAGAAACAATTCATATTACCGAGATTTTCTAGAGTTTCTGAGCTTTCATGACTTTTGAAAAGTGTCCATTATATTTTTCTTTGTAAGTTTTCCACTGGCCTTAAGTTGAGTATCACCTAGATACACACAAGACCATAGGATCAGCTTTAATCCCTAATTAGCCCAATAATCCCTCAGTATCTCTTCCAGAGAAGGCAGATACAATCATAGTTCTGGCAGGAACATTTCACAGACAATGAGAGGAAAGTCCCACAGAACAGCACCACATGAGGGCAGCAGACATTGCTATGATGTGAAGAGATTACTCAGCTGTAAAAATTGTTATCACTTTTCCCATTTAGGCTTAATTCTGAAATTGACTCCTCACTAGCATCATCACTTTTCATCTCTCTCTTCATCATTTTTAGCCTTCATATCTATTTATAGTTTTTAAAGCAATTCCTTGTACATTAGCATGCTGCTGCTACTGTGTAAAGACAGAAATCAGTTTGTAACAGAAATGTGAAGACAGCTTGATATTACAACCTTCCTGCTCTATATTATGTTATGTAATCATCGTCTTACCTTTCCCCTTGAATTTCTTTTTTTTTAATTTTGAAAAATATATACTTACACATGAGTATGATGAAGATTAAATGTCATGGCATATATAATTGACTTGATAACATATCTGCCTGGAGAAAGCACTCAGCTGTTGTTACTGCATTACTACATTTTTATTCTTATTCATTGAAAGATAAACATTTTAAGTCTAGTTGTTCAAATGTAAAAAATCTATCCAAATTAATAAATGAGGAGGATCAATATGACTATGTTGTTTGCCTCTGAATTCAGAATGCCACTGTCATTCTTTAATATGCATAGCAATTAATTGGCTGTTTAGTGCATGAATGATAATATTATATTAAAATGGGATACGTACCTCTGAGGATTGTCTTATTATTCCCAAAGGGGAAATAATTTAAAAGAAATGAATCTTTATGAAAGACATTGATCTTTATGTCTATATACCATTCTCCAAGGAAAATGCATTATTGAGTTTTGCTGAGTAGCTCTGGAAATCTGGGAAAATTAAATCAAAGTCTTCTAAAATAACTACATCCTTGGAAATAGGAACAAGCCAGAGCAGTCCCAGTTTGAATGAGTGGTTTTTAAAATGCTTGAGTGAGCATAGAACAGAAAAGGATTTCTGAAGATGAGGTGGAAAATGTGTATAAAAACTATAAGTTCAATTTACTGTAAAGAAGACAATTTTAAAGATGCTAATCTTGTGATTGGAATGGATTTTATTTATTCATTTCAGAGAAGTCATTCAAAAAGTCATAGTCCTTTGTAATGAAAATAGAAGAAAAAAACTGTGTGAGGAACACAATATGCATAATAAGAAAGTAGATTCAGACTTTGGGTAGAATGAATATTTTCATGAAATTTTAGAGATAGAAAAAATTTTAGGGTTATATGTCCATTATTTTCCTTTCAGTGATGAAGAAATGAAGAATCTGAGAGATTCAATTGCATTTTCCAGTCCACATAATTAGGGGCAAAACTAAGTCGAGACTTTAGATTTCTGTGCTGTTATTTTTCATTTTCAACAGAAATACCTCTTTCCAACTGCCTGTCTGTTAACTTTGAATACAAGCTATAAAAACTCAATAACTTTTTGATAGCAACTCCATGGATTGTAAAAGCTTTAGTGAATAGATATTCTTCTCTGGTCCCAAATATGACAACACATGCAGCACATATTCATTTTTTGCTCATTTCCAAGAAATGAAAACAATTATAATAAAAAATTCAAGTCTATTTGCATATAATATACACAGTTTTATAAGATCAGGAGTGTTGTGTAGCAGAATACAAGACACAAAGTTTAAAATTCCAAGGCAGCCACCCAAGGCAGCCATGTTAAACCCATGGGATTTAACAGAAGTTATTCACTCCCATGGTCACCTGAATCACTTTCTCCAGAATCTTCTCTTCTGCTTTAAGTAATAGTGGACTTTGTGAAAGGTTCATATTTAAAAGTAATGTGCACCTCCGTAAAGATGGCCTGGGAATAACTGAAATAACAGATGTGAAGAGAACCGAAGAAAGCCGTCCTCTTTCATGCCAGTTGTAGAATTCAAGTTGTCATGCTGTTTCTCAGCTTCCTGGTCACTCTTCCTTTCTTCCTTGTTGTCTTCTTCTGTAATTATAGCCACCTGGTGTCAGTGCACCACTGCCTGAGCTTTGTTTCCTGTCAGGTCAGCATCAGCATTAGACTGTGGACCCCACGGTGAAAGGTGCACTCCAGGATCTAGGCTCTCTGCTCCTTAGGAGATTCGACTGCCTGATGATCTGAAGGGGAGCTGAGGCAAGGATGTTAATGCTGGAGAGGAGCTGCAAATACAGATGAATGTTACAAAAGTTGTCTGATTGAACAGAGATTACAATAAATCAGTTGCTTGGAGACTCATATCAAGACGCTAGCAGTGAGTGGTTAGTAAAAATTAAGCTATTTCCGGTGGAAGTCTTTATGTCAAAATCCAACACTTAACTTAGTCTGGCTGTTATTTGATTTGCTACTTCTATCTGTATCTCTTTCCCACAATCTACACTAATACAGTTATAATTTTGGTAAGACCACAAGCTAATTACAGCCAAAATGAGTGGGGGGAAATAAAAAGTATCAAGAAAAATCTCCATTGAAAAGAAAAAATACCCAGTGATGAGGAAGCAGAACATTCTAAGACTTGCAGCCATAAAAAAGAAAGAAAATTTTAAAAAGAAAAGGAAAAAAAGAGAAAAAGGAAAGCTGCATGTAAAAGAAATTTCCTCCTGAAATTACAATTTATTGATTTACATTGTCCAAATCTGCTTTGTAGGAAAGGTGGAAACCAGCTGCCCCGTGAAACCATGAAACCTTCACAATGGCTTTCCCACACAGAGCCCAAGCACTTTGCATTAAAAAGTAAATCCTTTGGAGTTTTTCAAAAGAAAATAAAATACAAAATGAAAACAGAAGCAATTATTAAAGGTCACCACTTTATCAAGTGTGTCTGCACAGAGACTGTCATTCTTCTTGGCTAACTACTTTGCTATACCTCAAAAGCCCTTCACTATTAGTAAACAGCTGGTCCTGTCTGCTAATAAGATAGTGTTATGAACTTTTAGGAGAGGTTACAGTTCAAAAGGTGTCATATGCTGCCCTATTGATGAGCCTAATAACTAGATAAATTGGTGAAACAGCAGAGAATATTGATGTGTAGAAGTTAAGGAGGATTAATAAGTCACTTTCTTATCCAGTCCAGGTTGATGAACCTGGTGAACAAGGTTGACCAAGAGGCATCGATGCTTGTTCTATTATATGATATATTTTTTCAGGAAGATGTGCACAAGGAGAGGTTATGTGCAGTTCTTTTGCCCACCAGCTCTACAGTTGCACAACTATGCTAGTCTTTAATTGATAACATCTTAGAAAAACTGAATTGGTCACTTTGTGTCAGTATATGCAGTATATGCCTGGATGGAGCAGCTGACATGAGTGGATGCTTTTCTGGTTTCAATCCTTGGGTTAAAGAGGTTACTTCTAAATTTGTCTCTGCTCTGTCGTGCACAGAGAAAGGCTGGCTCTCTAAAAAATGTCTCCTAACTTTAACACCACTTTGTAGAATATGATTAAAATTGTTAACAACATTTAAAGACGTGTCCTTCACTTACATCTCTTTTACCACTGTGAGATGGCTTACTATAGACCAAAGATGTTGACTTATGAGAGCCAATCTAGTTACATCATTTGGAAAGACAGCACATTTCAGTGACACAGAATGAGTTGCAGAACTTGCTGACTTGTGTGGTATATTCAACCTTCCCCATGAAAACAATCCGTCATTTGAGAATAACAACTGTGTTCAAGTTGGCACACGAAGTGGGGGCATTCTCTGCTGAAGTATAATTATGGGAGTGATTATGAACATAAAGATTTTTCACACGTTTCAAACATTAGCAGAGACTGAAAAAGTGAATCTTCTTTCTCTCTGATGGTATATGATCACTTATAAAAAGTTTAAACATTATTTCCCTGAACTAGAGAGAAGTGAATCAATGATCCCTTCCTCTATAAAGCAAGTGTATGAACTTTGTCTTTGGTAAGAAAGAGGACCAAAATGACGGGGGCCTTAAAAGTATGTGTGAACCGATTTCAAATCTACATATTTCCGGGTTAAAATCAAGATAGAATATTTTGAGATTACTATAAAAGCACTGAAAAACTTATCTCCACATTCAGAGTCCTATCTTTACAAAACAGGGTTTTTGGTAGTGACAGAAACCAAAATGAGATTTTGGAGTACACTAGGGCCACCTAGTTGCAGGAACACAAGCTCAGAGCTACCACTTACTCCACATTACGGTGAGGTTTATAATGATTGCTTTATGCATTGTGATACAGTAATGCTAGAATAAAGTACACAATAAATCTAATGCATCACCCCAAATGAATCACCCCAAAACTATACACTAGCTCCTGTGCAAAAAAAACATTGGAGAACACTGTTATTGCTGCCTTTATAACATGTATGTCCACAGGATGCAACCGAGTAACTCTGAATCTTTTGGGAATACCTGCATACTGCTTCCCTGATGATTTATTTTCTTCATTCTTATTCTTAGAAAACAAATCCTCAGTAGTGAAGGGGTGTCAGCCATAATCACAAACAGCTTTGACAATATATCTATACATGCTGAGGGAAAGTTAGGGATATTTGAATTTTATTCTTTTTTTTATGATTTTCAGGCACATACCGACACAGGCCCACATGTACTCTGCCATGTGCCGTGAGTTTCTTTGAAAAGCTGCCGGGATACAGCTGCAGAGTCCTGCCCACCTGGGCGTTTGCATGGGAAGTAACAGGAGACACAATGCAGAGAAGACAAGAATAGCACCAAGAATGGCAGATGGGTAGACACTGTAGGAGGGAAGTGGGCTGATGATGTACCACAGACTCTGACTCAAAAAGGAATGTTCGATTTTATATGACATGCTATAGTTTTTACTGAGTGGCTTATATTTTGCTGTCTGTTTTGAACTCAAACAAGTAGGCTTTATGTTCATATCTTGACACTTCAACTATTTTCTCTTCAGCCCAGATTCTAAGTTTAAAGGACCCACTGTTGCTTACAGTATTTTAGAGGCTAAAATTCTGAAACATTAGTTTTGTTTCCTGCTTCATCACAAATATCCAGGAGAGGGGGCTTATTTCTAAGTCAAGAGAACTCAGACACCTCCAGTCTACCAACTGATATTGCTATGTGGCAAATTCAAGTTACTGAAGACATTGAAAGAGTAGCCTAGGGATAATGGAGGTGTGGAAAGAGATTGAAGATCTAAAAATATTAGGAAGGAGAGATTTCAATTTAATACGCATCTTAGAGAGTAAGCTTTCAACTGAATAGAAAAGTGGAAGAAAAGCTTTGGTGTTATGGTCAAGCTTACTTGACAGTTGGCTAGATATAACCTATGCATTAGTAAGGGACATAAAGGGAGACAATGCCTATGCTTATAATAATATGAAATTTAGAAGTTTAATATTTAATAGCTAGAATTGATGAGTAATTGGTAAGTGGTAAAATTATAACAGAAGAAAATAAATAATGACCATGCTGGGAAGTAATACACACACACACACACACACACAAATGCACACACGCACACACACACACACGCACACACTTCTTGCTCACAGAGACATTGCTAATCCCCTCTATTTCAGATCACTCCTTCCTTGAAACTAGTTGGTCGTTCATTCTTGATAACTAATTTTCTAGGCTTTCTTTCCACGTCACATGTTGTCCCAACTTTTCTCTATTGCATCCTTATTTCTGTAGCTGTCGCGTTTGAGAGACCAGTCCTGATTCTGTTGTCTTCCCCACTGCCTGGGTGATCTTTCTTGCTTCCACACTGTTTGCACATTTACTGTATCCGTACCTCCAAAACAGAGCAGGATCGCAAGCTACAGGCTTATAAATAGAAGTACCTATTCAACATCACCAAATTGAAGCCTAATAAGATGTCACACATCCAATGAATGCTCTTCCTTTTAAATTCTATTTTACCGAGGATTCTCCAATTTAGTTATGGTAGTTCTGTCCTTCTAGTTTCTAAGACCAAAAAATCTTGGAGATTACTGTTTCTTCTTCAAATTCTCCGTCAGATTTCAGTGGAAATTCTATTTGCTTTACTTTCATAATAGACCAGAATTTTGTCTCTGTGTACTGTGAATAGTAGCCCCACTGTTGCACATCTTTTGGCTTCAAAGAAAAGTAGATAGCAACTGTTTTCCTTTGTGAAGCAAGCTGGTATTTCTGAGGAGTCTGAGGCAAGGGGAGCTTCTTGGGGATTTTGTCAATAGTGTGTCTGAATGTAATGAGTAAGCACCTTATTTGCACAGGAAAAACAAACAAACAAACAAACAAACAAACTACTGTCTCTGTGTGATATTTGTGTCTGATTAGAAACCTTCCAGCTCTGCTTCATAGCAGAGTAATGTGTTTGCTGTACATGTTAGATGAAAATGAGATTGGGTTTCCTCTCTCTGACAGCCTCAGTACAAGCCCTATAATAGGAAAAACAAAATACTCCTACATAAGACATGGTTCTATTTCTTTTAAATAGGTTGTCATACTACAAGGAGCACACACAGCTTCAGAAAATAAGGACACTTCACTTTTTTAAAGCATAACATGGGGTGGAGATAAATGATGTTTCTAGGTTGGATTGGCAAAACATTCAAACTGAAAAATGGGACAGCTGAGAGAAATTTTTTTTTTTTTTTTGAGACAAGGTCTTATTTTGTAGTTCAGGCTGGTCCTGAACTCAGCCTCCAACTCAGCAATCCTCTTGCCTTTGTCTCCTGAGTGCTGGAATTACAGGTGTAAGCCACTATCCCCAGCACTGCTGAATGTGGTTACTAGGGATCAAACCCAGGACCTTGTGCTTGTAAGGTAGGTGCTGGAACCACTGAGCTAAATCCTTGGCCCTGAGAGTAAAATTTTAAATGATAGAGAGACCATCTCTTTGAGGATCTCTCTTCTCTAATTTCTATTCAGAGGTCAACTGAAAAAAGTAAATGACATGACAAGATTTTGTGGATTTTTAAGAAAATTAAATCAATAAATTCACACACGGTTTTGCTGATGATGCTTATTAACAGATTGCAAATGAAAGTAAAAAATGGACAGGGATTCATATACAGTTATATTTCCTTATTTGATGGAGAGACTTTTTAATAATGAGCTATAAAGAAAGTGAGAGAAAAGATTCAAGAATCTACCTTCATGGTAATGGGGTACATTAGAGCGGGAAGGGGTTTTTAAAGTTTATTTTTTAACCAGTTGTAGTGGTAGTTTTTTCAGTGTTTTGTTCAGTACTACATGGGAGGTGTCCCAGGCTCCAACACCACTGAACACCTCAACCAGAACATTCATACTCTACTCATGCTCTGTGCTTTAGTATAAAACAAGACAGGAGGTAACGCAGAAGAAATACTATCTCAAATATGGATGTACTGCTTAAGAATTGATCATGAAGTCTAAATGTTAAAACCTACAACGAGGAGGAAATCACATCAGAAGTATGTTTGGCATCGCTGGAAAGTTTTACAAGTATTGCAGTGTAATGGTGGAAAGTGTATTCACACAATGGACAGGAAGATATCTTGCTCTGATAACTGAGGGAATACGACATGCCAAGCCTTTAACCTTTGCTCCATTTACATGGTAGGTGTTTAACAGATGCTATCAATTTCCTGACCTTTTACGTCCTGATTTGACGTTATCACTTTTCTTTCTCTAAGAGCATCACTTGAGAGCTCAAGACCAAGTCAGGTGATGTACACATTCAAAACACTTACTTCCTTGGCAGAAGACAGATAATATCACAATTCAACAATGAGAGTGTTAACGTAAGTTGAAATAAGATAAGGAATGGCATAAAATGTTGAGAACTAGTAAGAGTGTGCATTTGTTACCAATTCTATCCTTAAAGAGACAAATGGAAGGAAGAAATGTCACAGTCCAAAGAGAACAGTTGTAGCAGCCAAGGATACCTGGCCAAGAGACAACATTCTATTTTTTAATTAATCATTTTACTTAAACTTTGAGATAATATCAGATTCACATGCAATGGTAAGAAATAATAGGTAGAAATCCCACATTATCATTACCCAGTTTACCTCAGTAGTGTCATCTTGCAAAATTAGTAGATCACCAACAGGGTACTGCTATTGATAGGGTCAAGACAAAGGATCATTCCATCCATCTTGCCATTCGGTAGCAATATCTACTTTTGGACTTTTTCACTATGCTCAGCCTTGGGAAAACACTAATCTGCTTTCTATTTCTATAATTTTATAATTTCATGACTGATATTTAAGTGGGATTTCAAAATCTATAAACTTTTGCAATTGTTTTTACTCATTAGTAATTATCTGGTGATTCATGCTGGTTGTACGCTTCATTAATAGTTTGTTATTTTCTATTGTAGAGTAGTATTCCTTGGTATAAATAATGATTGAAGTTTTTCAACTATTTTTACAATTTATTCCACCATTCAGTGATTTAACACTTATGTTTAAGATTTATCTAATTTTGGTTCATTGTGTATACAATTGCTGTTTATATTTATGCTTCAGTTTTTGCATAACATAATTATTTGTGTCTTTGGTATAAGTACTCAGGATTAAAACTATTGAACTATAAGAGATTTATGTGTTTTTTTTTTTTTTTAAAGAAAACTCACTTGTTTCAAGAGTGACTAAACCATTCTAAATTGCAATCAGGAATATATGAGTGAGTAGTTTAACCATGATCTTGCGAACAAATGGTGTTGTCACTATTTCTCTTTATAATTTAGTCATTGTGAAAGGTACTACTGAGTAAATATGAGTTACTGTGGCTTTGATTTGCAATCTTTTCATCACCAGCATTGTTGAATATCTTTTCTTGTGCTTATGGAGTATCTTTATATCCTTTTCAAGAAATGTCTCTTCATGTTCTATTGTTAATTTTCATTGATTTAATTTTCAGATGTTTGCACAGGAAATTCAACTGAATCCCACACTCACTTGATTTTGTAGTGACCTTAGGCAGAAATTCAAAATAGAAGTCTATCTATATGGGGAGTTTTATATTCCTCTACCCAGGAAAACTCAACTTAGTGTTCCTGAAAGTTATAACATGAATCACTCTCTATACAGTGCCAAGGAAGTACCAGTACAATTCAAAGAAAAGAAGGTATTCCCAGAAATGAAGCACCTGGGAAATTTAAAGCTCCTCTTTAATTTAGTACTACAATGAGTGTCTTACAAATATAATATGAATTTCAAAATGTCTCTCCTGAAAAAAGAATGTTCTTTGCAATTGTTAAAGCCTATTTCCAATGTTGCTTACTCTTCTTTATTGAGAAAGATGAAAGACTGTGTCAAATCTTTGAATTAAATTTTCATTTCATTTTATGTTACATTAAGAGAGCACACAGAGTAACACCGCTAGTGAAACATGTGCTTAATCATGCGGGATCATTACTTCATTCCTGTGAAAACATTTGAAGACTTAATTATATGCAAGTTAGACTTGCAAATGCAACAATGAATAATGTGTGTTTAAAAGGAGATCACGACTCTTAAAAAAAACTCCCCAAACTCAAGAGTTCTAAGAGAAGTTGACACTAGTTTCCTTTTTCTTATGCAAAGAAAAAATTAACAATTAATACTGAAGGAGGCTTTACATCCTGTATCTTCAGTCTGTCTTGTATATAGGTGAATCAGTTGCTCTTCTAAATGAGTTTTAAAAAGTAGAAAATGTCCCTGTTCAAAAACTTCAGAGATTATAACTCGACCACTTCTTCTTTGAAGAAGTCTGTCTTCCCTATCAGAGGATTCAAAGAATTTGAGTTTATCCTCCCTTTTAAATATCTGCTCAAATTACATCCTTCTGTACTCTGGAAGTATGAGCACACGGGGACAGCTTTGATCCTTTGGTTTCGGCCTCATGTACACTCAAGATCTTCCCCAGGAGCCAGGGATTGGTTGACAAGGAGAGACACAGCATGTTTTTATTTTTATTAAAATATATGATAGGATTGTAATTAAATGTGTAGATTATCTTATGCTTCTCAAGATACTTTACGAATATCTAATTAAAAGAGATTAAGTAGAATTATACTCAGGACCAAAACTAACTACACTTTCTTTTTTCCTCAAAGGTATTTAAATTCCTACTGTTTTAAAGGATCAAGGGATGCTCTTTCTTCCTTGATATCTTTATGCACAGGGAAGTTAGCTCAGATTATAACGGGGTATATAATTGCCATTTTTGTAAGCTAATTATGTTCTTTGAGGAAAAGCCTCAGTTTTCCTTTTTGCTTTCTTGTAAACATCAATAAAAATATGGAAAGACACATACACAAAAAATGGTTCTGGAATGGATGTTTTTTGATTTTGTGACTGAGGTTAATTTGTGAGCAAGTTTTTTACTGCCTTAATTAGCTGTTTATTTTTAAAAATTTAACTGAGCAAAGAAAAGATGCACATTATAGCATGTAATTTATAAATACATGAAAATTTAGAAAGGCTGAACAGAAAGAGATACCTGATAAGAATCAGCGGTTGGGCTGAGGATTTAGCTCAGTGGTACCAACGCCTGCCTTATAAGCATAAGGACGCAGGTTCGATCTGGGTGTGGTGGCTCATGCCTGTAATCCCAGAATTTGGAAGGCAGAGGCAGGAGGATTGCTGTGAGGTCCGGGCTAAACTCAGAGTAAGCTGAATTAAAAAAAAAAAAAAAAAAAAAAAAAAGAATCAGCTTTACACTGAGTTCAGAAGGCAGGTATGAATGGAGAAGCTGTCACGTGGGTTGACTGTCATCACAAGAAAAGTCTGACTGTACATCAGAACTTAGAAAGACTGAACAACTGGAAAACAAAACTAAACCAGTATCATATCTTTTCTCTGGTATGAGAAAATGAAGTTGTAAATGAGTTGTAAGTATGTATAGTTGATATTGTGAAATAGAAAATATTTAAAAAGAAAGAGGGTGTAGGGCTAAACAATGAGGGGGGAAAAGAATGTGACAATAATAAAGAAAAATGGAAACAAAGATTATGTATATGGGGTGGGGGGTGGCAGGGAGGGCAGAAAGGGGAAAAATGAGAATCAAGTCGTCTCATATTCTAGTACAAACTCAGTGTTGAATGCAATGATGATGTGTGTTCATAATGTACCAATAAACATTTAAATTTTTTTTAAAAAGCTAAATCAGTAAACAACAACAAAAAATTCCATCAAAACCCAAAAATCAATGCTTATTGTTTTTAAAGAACAGAAAGAAGATGTATGAAATTCAAAAATATTGTAGCTTACTAAATGACAACTCAAGTGATGTGCAATATAAGCATAAAGCAAATTAATTTTTTAGAGTGTCATATATTTTATTACACTGTATTTGTCATTAATAAAACCACAAATGATAAAAACTGCTTTAGAAGGAAATTAACTTGGGAAATGGCTAAATACTAGGAAAAAGTTACAACTGGACTTGTACTGCCCTATATTTAACCATACAAAAATTAAAGCCCTGAAAGATCTAGAAATAAAAAATAAAGTTACAAAATCTGTAGGAACAGCATCAAGGGAAATGTCTTCCTGTGACTCAAAAGATACAAAACTGATTTTTCTTTTTTATGTGATAGGATCTAGTTATATAGATCAGGTTGACTTTGAACTCATTGACATAGCCCACACAGGATTCTAATTTATGGCAAATCTCCTGTCTTAGCTTCTCAAGTGTTGAGATTACAGGCATGCACCACCACTCCAGGATGAAAATTAAGTTCTGCATAGCAAAACAGTAAGACTGAAATACAAAGAAATTTTGAGGAGAAAATTTTTTATCTGCAGCACAGAAATGGCAAATGTTTTCAGTGTATCTATTACTCTCCTAAAAATAAAGAAACTAGGAAATATAAAAGGACTGCTCCACCAGACTAAGGGATCTTAGACTCCCTAGCATGTCTCACTGAGGACTAGGTGTATTATAAATACTAGTGGATGGCCGTGCTTAGTCGATGGGTGATCAATCTACTGGGGCTCCCTGTTTACTGTAGCGAGTGACACCAAGGATTCTGGGTACTGTAGCACCAGGGTGGAGGCGCCTCATGCCAAAAATTCTGGCTACAATAATCTCATGGAGGTACCCTGAGCATTCAAAATACTGTATCCCATGGGCTCAAGGAGGCTGAAAATCACAAGGATTTTGTATAACATAGTCCCTGGGCGTGTCTTGGGAATCCGGGTACAATAGTTTGTGAGGAAGCCTGCCGAGGATTCAGTGTACTGAAATCTTGTGGACTGTGGAAGATTCTGTGTATCATATTTCTCAGAACAGTCACCCTGAGGCTTTGGAGTACTGCAGTATTTGTAAGGGTTACACTAAGGATCCTGGGTAGCAGAATCTTTGGGAATCATTCTGGGTACTTAGTCCTTGCATTGTTGGTGGGGTGAACTGTTTTCTAAGCATTCTGTTGCTGGGGGCGTTTGGGCGGCCGCTTCTGGGTACTGCAGGCCCTGATGTAAAATTTCTCTGGCAGCCTGGAAGCGGCGAGCAAGTGATACTTCAAGCTATTATATAAGATGTGTGCATGCAAAGGCTTTGGGGGTACTGTGGTGGACTAACAATCATCTGAGGCGGTATGCCTCAGCTGCACTGAGTCAGTGTGATTTTGGGCATTGAAAACCAACCGGAGCCAATGGGACAACAGAATATGAGGGAAGACGCACGGTATGGATTTCCCTAGAGAAGTTTGCTGCAGCTGGTTTGCCTGATAGGAACTTGGCTATTCTTGTAGGAGAAGTAGTCCTCACTGTCACCAGGGACAGCTGTTCTTTTGTGGGGGGAGCTCTGGTCTTTGCCTTGAGGGCTGCTTCCCGGCTCCAGTGCAGATCCCTTAACTTTCTGGCACAAATCCTTCATCCCACTGCCACGGAGTTGCTAAAACCCATCACTCGCCTTTGAGGTTTTCCAGTACAGATCCTCGAAGAAGGACATTTCTGTGGGCACTAGGCCTTCGGCTGGACTTGTGCAGGACATTATGGTGGGCTCCAAGCCCTCGGCTGTATTCTTTAGGTCTGTAGCACAAGAACAGATCTTTTGCACTCTTCTCTCCATTTGATGTTTTGCGTGAATATTATAAAATAAACCTATAAATTATGTATGTCCTGTATTAAATCTATTCTCTAGCAAGCCACTAGCTACAACAAGTACCTTGATCATTGGGGTGGTGGGAGGCACAGGGAGCCTTTCTGGAATCATCGCCAAAGGGGAGACGGTGTCCTGGGGAAGATATTGAGAACCATGATGTGGGTGGCCCGCTGAAGTTTCTCAGGGCTGTCCATCTGTGGCTAGGGCAAGTATTTTCTGGGCACTGTAATCCTGAGAGGAAGCGCAGTAAGGCACGTAATGGAGAGTGGTGGGTTCAGGCTTCGACCTATGGGGATGCATTTATAATCTTCTGGGTAATGTAGTTTTCCGGGGTCACATCAAGGATTCCGGGCAGTGTAGTTCTATCGCTGGTGCAGAGTTTTCTGGGCACTGTAGTCCTGACTGTCCGGCTATGAATTCTGGATACCGTAGTAGGGGGGTGCATAGCAAGGCTTCCCGGTTGGATCACCACATGCAAGATTCTGTGACCTCTGGTGGGCAATGCTGTGGAATCAGCAGCTACTGTCACCAATCTCCTTGGGTCAGCTGCCGTAGTGAATTGAACTCCAGTGTATCGTCTATGCAGTGTAATAAAAGGGCAAAGAAAACCAGACTGGTCGAGCTTTCTCACTTGCACCCAGCCTGCCACACTTGTAAGGTGCCCAGATCAAACTTCTTCTGCTCCTTTTTCCCAACCTGCTGTGCCCAGTCCTGGGCCACCTAGGCCACACCGCTTCTTCTTCAGAACCCCGGTCCCGCCCCTCTCATTACCCAGCCCGAGGACACCCACAGCTGAGATTCAGTGGTTCCGCTCCCCGCCAGGACCTTCCATGTTATGCCCAATCCTGGAACCTTCTGGGCTATACAACACCATCCCTGAACTCAGGCCCGCCCCCTACTGTGCGGGGCTCCACCTCTCCCATGACCCAGATCCAGGACTCCCACAGTTGAGGCTCCTTGGCCACGCCTCTCCTCAGCAGGCCCCGCCCCTCCCATAAAGTGTTCTGTGTGGCCAATCCTAGTTCTCTTGGGCTACACCCCTCCTCCTGAACGAAGGCCCACCCCTTGCTGATCCCCTGCCCCAGTTCCGCCACGCCCCTCTCAGCCTATAGCGTGGCTCCACCCCTTCTTGTGACCCCACCCCTTCTTGGCCAATCCCGGTGCCTCTGGGTTACGCGGCTTCTTTTCCTGAATCAAGGCCCCGCCCCTCACTGACCCAGTCCCGCCTCCGTAGCTGAGGCGCCTCACTCCGTCTCACCCGGAGGCCAGGCCCTGTCAGCTCCCACAGCCTTACCAGCTGCGCGCTCTCCCTGAACCTTTCTTGCCTCTTGACCAGAGCGCTGCAGTCAGCCATGCTCTGTGTCCAGCAGAGAGCCTTCTGGAGGGGTCACCGCTGCTTCGTCTCTCTGAGTTGGTGAGGAGCCTCATACCATGACCTCGGCCCTCCTGCCCTGGGCAGGTTGAGGTGTGAACACCCGAGCCTCTCCAACCCCAGGCCTCACCTTCCGACCCAGCCGGGCTCCAGCCTCGCTAACCGAGGCCTCACCTTGCCGCCAAGCCGGTACTAGGCCTTCTCAGTCCCGGGCCTCACCTTCCCGCCATGTCTGTCCCAGGCCTCAACAACTCCAGGCCTTACTTTTCTGTCAGGCTCGCCCTGCCTCCTACAAATCAAGTTAGACGTTAGGTAAGTTAATGCCTAAAAAAACCCAATCCTTTGTAAAAAAAGAAAAAGTTCTGTAATTAATATTCAGTTTTCACATTGACAATTTTTTTTTTTTTTTTTTTTCAGTATTAGAGGCTGAAGTCAGGACATTATTCTTGCTAGGCTGGTGCAGTGCCACTGAATTAAATCTTTGGCCCTTTAAATTTAGTTTTTGGATTCAAAATCACAAATAACTATGGATTTGTATTCTCTGTAATGAGAGAACAATAGTAGTATCTATGTCATATAGGGTGATTGTGAGTACTAAATCATTCACTATACAACATGTCTGGCTAAGTGCTATGTAAATGTTTAATATTTTTATTAGTGCTCCTTAGAGTTTCTTTGATCTTTTTAGATTTCAGTCGTTTATTGGCCAAGGAAACTAGTAAAGTCCTCTCCTTTAAGGTAGAAAACAGGACAGAATTATTATTTTTTTCCTCTCATTTTAATAGATTACAGTACTGCTTACCTGGAAAACTACTGCCTAATTAAAGAAGAGAGGTAAAACATTTCCTAACTATTCAAGTAATAAGTGTTTTCTCATCCAGTCTTTATAAAACATGGAGTGGACCATGAAAATGAATCCAGCCTCCACATTTGAATTATTTTTCTGACTCCTCAAAACTAAATTAAATCGTCATTTTTGCCAACTTTGTTTTTCCACTAAAACTACTTCAAAATTTGCTTACAGATGCAGAATCAGCCTCATCTGAGAAATTAATCTCAGTCCCTGCCTGGCTTGCTCCTCCTATATACATGGCACATATGATCTTGTACTTTCTAGGCTCTGCAACAAGCAACTGTTTGGCAGAAGATTTTTCTTTCATGAGGCATTCAACAACTTTCTTCATGAACTGTAAGTTTTGTTTAGGCCTTCCGAGTACAGATTTTAGTCAGCATTAAATTAATCATTAACTGCACAAGTGATAAACTGTATAAATTAAGCTGAACTTTTGTCATGGTCCTTAGCCAATTGTTAGATAAAATAAAGGACTCCTACTTAAATTTGATTTTCACATAAACAGCGTTTCCTCTTAATATTCTACCGTAATGTTGCATGGAATATAGTCATCTGAAATTAAATTTAACTTGGAGTCTTGTTATTTGATATATCTAGAAACCTTAGATTTCACTGTAGTCAATATCATCAATTCTAACATACATAAATAATACTGAGTTTTTAGTCTTGTTTCATATGTAAAGTTCATCATAATTAGCTACTGATTTTCTTTAGGTTTGTACTCAAATGACACCTACTCCTAATTTTCTGTGGCTAACGTGTCTGAAATATCAACAGTCTTCCTATGACCTCATTTTCCATTTGGTATTCCTTTTCTGTTTCTCCTTACTTTTCTCACCATTTAAAATATTATATATTTCACTTCTTTATCTTATACAGTGGACCCTTGACTTACAAACTTGAATGGTTCCGAAGAGCTGGTTGTAACTAAGTCAATACAAGTGAGAGCTAGTTGTTCACCTGATTACATGCTATAGGTAATCAAGAAGCAGATGAATTTTGCATGAATCAAACTAAGCCAAGTTGTTTATATGTCGGGCAGGTTGTAACTTGAGGGTCTACTGTAATTATCTCTATTCTAATTAGAATGTAGCTCCATAAGGGGAAGGAATTTTGTCTGCTCTCGTTACTGTTATATTCCAAGTACTCAAAGTTCCTGGCACATAAATAAATAATTGTTGCTTGAGAGAATGAATTGATCAGTCAGTGTTTGTTTTGCTGCTTTGACTTTCCTATGCCGCAGCAGAGAACCTAAGTCCTAGTTAATGAATATATTGCCTCTGTGAGCACTGAAATTTTAGTAACAAGAATGCGAGACCTAATAGATATATATGGGTGTTTCTTTCTGATATCCATGACCTCAACCAAAGTAGTATGTAGGGAAGGGAAAGGGATATAGACATAAAGTAGAACAACAGAAGAACTGAAATTACCATGGGCAATACTAGTGACAGATTTAGAAGTGGTCCAATGATATAAGGTTCTGTTCTCAGTGATGAAGTGCATCCTCCAAGATATAGTGGAAGTAAAATCTCTTCTTTTGAAAAAGAACTGAATAAAGAGATTTTAACCAAGGTTACAACCTAAATACAGTGAGTTCACCATTCTTACTGCTACAGAAAACAGCTCTTCAAACCTTAGGAGGAACTCTGAAACAAATTTTCTGTCAGCTTTGGGCAGATACACAAACTTACATTTTATTGAGCCCTTATCAATAAAATGGACAATCTCTCCTTAGAGAGATTTATAAGTCAAATTTGTCATGTATTTCAGTAAAGAAAAGCACAAGGTCTGACTCATCATTTTGCACAACCTAACACCTGAAGTCCTCAGTTTCCAATAATTTATTAATACTTGCTTGACCAATGATTAGTGACCTGAATCCTAGGAAAAGCAAGATTATTTAACTCAAAACTCAGAAAGTCAGAATTATTTATACTTGAAAATTTAATTTTCCAAGTCCTTCAATGATATGAATTACTATTGTTTGTATGTAATTATATATATTTATATATCCAACATACAGTAATTTATTTGGGTTCTCCCATTTGCCCTATAGTGTTTAGGCAGTTTTATAAATAAATGCCTCCATCACTTTTTCAGAATGGATATCCTCCCTGGAACTATTCCTTCTTGCTAAGATTTCCCAAAACTCAGTCCTCTGTTGTTTATATTTAAGCCTGACTACCTTAGTGCTTAATATTTAATCACAGTGAAATTCCTCTTTTTAATTTAAGCCTACCACAAAATGGCCTATTCATAATTGAATTAAGAGACAGAACGAGTAGGAGAGATTGAGACTGAATTGTCAGGCAACATCATAATCCATTGAGCAAATCCATTGCTAGGAAGTTATAAAGCATAGGCTCTAATGTATGGAGGGGAATGTATTTTCTCTGGCTAAATGTTGTATGCATTAGATAAGAAATTTGGTAAACATGACATTAATAGCTATTATTTTACATGGCATTAATTTTGTATCTCAAAGTCCATAAAATTAATTATTAGAACAACACTCAAAGGTAGAAATTATAATTGTTTCCATTTTATAGATGAGAAATCTGTGGTACAGAGTTTTTAATTAACTTGTGCAAAATTGTATGTGTAGGAAGAGGTAGAGATGAAATGTAAACTAATGCAATCTTCTACTTAAAATTCTGTTCTCATTTATACTGTTTATGCTATAAATAGACACTGGCAAATAAACTCCTTCTGCCCTACTAAAGGTCCATCAGGAAGACATCAGTGTGCATTTTGAAGAGATGATCTTGACTTCCTATAGCTCTTTCTGACTGAAATTTTGGATGTTTGGATATTAATTCACTGATTTGGTCCTTCTTATCTTTCTAACAATAACTAGCTACAAATAAAATTAAGTGCATCTATTTGACTTGGATTTACAGTAGACCTTTGAGTTATGATTGGGCTGACATATGAACAACTTGGATTATAAGCAGAATTTTAGTTTTAACTTACTAACAAAGTCTTGAGTTATGACCTTAATGCTTGTTGCTTGTGTTTCCAGATGGTGTCAGATACAGATTTAATCCTTAAAAAGTTCCTGAACATAACAGCCTTTCCTTTAGAGGGTTAATTGAGAAATCCTAGGCCAGTGTCTCTGTGAGGCCACTGAGATCTGCCTAAATACAGGAGAGGAACTTTGAAGGCTGTGTAGAGAAACCTGAGCCTTTAATTGACCATTTTGAGTTATAACCAGTCCTCATGAATGAATTAAGTTCCTATATCAGTGGTCTACTGCATTTGTTTTTATAATACAGAAGTGGAAATAATTTTGCTACATCACCATTCTAGGTCAGAAAATCCACTGAACATTTTTATAAGATGTGGAACGAAATTGTCATAAAAGACTTCAAAGTATGATACATAAAGGTTAGTTAACTTGGCCCAAAGTCATGTACCAAATAAATGACAGCGAAGGGACTCAAATTGATGGGTTTTTGGCTCCAAGCCAGCATGATTTTTGATACATGAATGTGTTAGTTGAAAACTATCAAGGACCACAGAGATGTGGATGTGAATGCACATATATATGTAATAGAAACTAAAATCAGGGGAAAATGTAAAAACACATGCAGCTAAAGTTTAGAGAATGGAAACCTCAGCAGTCTCTGATGTGTTTCACTAATATACATTGGAACAGCATATTAGTTTCCTGTTTCCATTGGTTTTTTAGCTTTGAATATAGAATCATAACAGAAAAACTGGCCACTTTGCCTTGTGCTTCCTAGCCCCACATATTGCCTTTAATTTTTTTGTTTCATGTATCCTTTAAGCAGGAACTCTGTTGCTGTGTCTTAAATTCATAGGAACTTTTCAAGGATGAGTGAACTAACTTGCAACTATTGCCTGACTATATTATACCTTGAATCCTGTTTTGTTCCTGGTTACTTTGAAAAGAATAAAAAAGGTGACTGATAAAACACAACCATTTCAGTGTCTCCACGTATTCTCCTTCTAAAAGGGAATATCTTTCATTTAAAGAAAAATATATGAAAAGAAAGGAAAAGTGGAAATAAAGCTTTTGTACATAGGGAGGGGAGGGGAATGGGAAAAAACAAGAATTAAGATATAGCGTGTATAGGTATGAATTCTCAATGCTGAATGTGATCATAATGTATACATTAAATGTACCAATAAAGTTAATTTTTTAAAAAATGGGAATGTCTTCCCAAATTATAACACATTTTATGATTTTTGTTTTATGTTTATACTTAGTTATGATGATTAATGTATTTTAGGTTGTACTTGAAATTACCTCTCGTTTTACTTGTCTTTTCCTAAAACCTCTTTAAAAAGGGGTTGCACCTTCTTTCTCCTAAATGTTTTTAAAGGCAGCAGGTAAAAATACTTTAACGTATTATATCATAATATTTTGTTCCTGTGTGCTTAGATTTCCTTTCTTTCATTATCTAGGTTCTTTTTGTTATTCTTCCTCTGAGCTACATATAATATTGGCAAGAAGTAGTATGGAGATTCTTGGGCTCACTGTCTTCAGAGATTTCATGTTTCATTATCCAGTTTTCTTAATATGTGCTAAACTAAAAAGGATAATAGGGTTTCACAGATGTAAGAGAAATTTGACAATGAAATTTGAAATATTAGTATCTATAGCTAAACCTTCAGATCCTTCTTTGGAGGGCTGGGATAGTGGTGGCAATGTTTTTGCCATACATGCCTCTGATCACTCTGATAATATCTGACTGAAGCATGATATTGAAAGTACTTCTGTGGCCATATCTGAGTTTAAGTAAAGTCCTAAATCAATTTGGTGATGTTGGTCATGATTAGGGAACTTGGAAATGGTAATTCCCTGACCAAAAAGTTGTTCTGTTCAAGCCTCGGTTTACCTTTTGAATGACATTTTCTAAATTTATTCCTCAGGATGATCTGCATAATCCCATACTGTTATAGCTTTCCACCATGATCAACAAGAGTTTTATTATTTGGGAATTCTTACTAATATCTAACCTGCATGGATTTGGTGTAATTCACAACTATTTCCCCTTGTTCAGCTCTATTCAGGGGTACATTCGCTGTACAATGATTATATGTGAAGGCTGTTATTAAAGAATGGGCATTTGGGGATTGTCCAAGGAGGGTTGGAGGCTGCAAATTGGGACAACTGAAATCGGAAATACATTGTGTTGTATCTCCAGGCTGAGAGATTCATCTGTTTTCAGGAAAAACAGACATTCCTGTTTCATCACAGCAGGAAGGAGAGGAGATTTTCTGAACAGAACACAGGAGTACAATAGCACCACCTTACACAATGCAGGCTCATAATGGAAAACAAATTTGACCCATTTTATAACAAAAAAACCCCACTCCCCTTGGTGCTTCTGTGGTCCCATTAGCTGTCTTTGGGCGGACAAAAATTAACTCTACCATATTGCCCAATTATTCTACACTCCCTTTCATCAGGGATGGTTTGGAATGATGAGAGCTGACAAATGCGTATCGTCGGTTGGGCCCGGACTATACAGATGGGCAGAGAGATGACAAAGAACACAGAAGGAGTTTGAAAGAAGATAATTGGGATGTTATTTTAGTCTGACAAAATGAAATATAATAGAATGAGTGGAAGAGAACTTGATTTCCATCCAGTTGAATAATCCTTAAATCTTATGCAAAGGGGATCTGAAAGAAAAATGGCCTTTAAATCTGTACGATAGAAGTTTCATCTTTAAATGTAAGAAAAATATGATTTATCAGTCACCTACCCCCTGGTACGCACTGCTATGTGTTTTCTATACAAGACACCTACAGACTGAGGGGTCTGGAAAACTAGTCTTTCCTTCCTGAGTCAGATTCAGAAGTACCTGAGAGAGAAAAACGGGAGTCGGAGAGAGGGAGATGAAAATAACAGCTTGGGGACTGCTCCAGCTGATGAAGAATCACAGTTAGGGATAGCTGCTATACCTGCAAATGTTCCCCACCTGAAAGGAACTGTTCCTGAACAAAGTACCCATTTGATACAGCGGAGCACAATGGGAATGTAGAATAGTAAAAGAAGAGATGAAGCCTTTTCAGTCCAGCTGCTTCTTATCAACTCAGCAGTCAGAAATGTGTGTACCTTTGGGTACAAAAAAGTAGGATAGAAGACTAAGGGTGTTGTTCTAATGGAAGTTCCTCACCTTGAAAACAGCCCTGTTAGATGGAAGAACGGTGACAGAGGAAAAGGGTTCCCTGTTAATATATATATCTTTATTATACTATCATATTAAGTATCCGTTTAATGCAAAAATGTGTATTCCCAAGAACCTCATGTCTGTAAATACACACAGAGACAGACAAACAAACGGAGAGACTTTCTAGTCCACCTGTTCTCTGACCACCAGTTCTTCCACAAAGGAGAAGGAAGAACTTGTGAAGTTGAAAATAAGATCTAAGCATAATTTAACTTCTGGCTTTTCTTCTGTATCTAACCTTCTTCAGACAAGATGTTCATCTTGGCAACATACATTCTGCAAGAGCTTTGCCCTTTCAGAGGGGCCTGGGACTACCCTCTGGTACTAAACTTGGAGGTGTTAGGCTCAGCAATTTAGGGGTGAGGCACTATAAAATAAGTCCTCTGTTCTGCT